>OZ038398.1:12103338-12355838 GCA_964036045.1 Eutreptiella sp. 'Long Island Sound 2002' | reverse complement strand
GTGGCTTATGGACGGCAGGTGGGTGCAGCGGATGGTGGGTGGGGCTTAGCAATGGTACTTGGACGAGAGCTCGACCCGACAAATCTTCTGCGCAATGCGCACCGCGCAGCGGGCATCACATTTGGGGAAATTTGGGAAGATGGGGCAGGAAAGCTCTTTGTTCGACATGCAAAGCCAACAAATTGGATGCATGCCCAAAGCCTCCCTCAGAACCGCCAACCCATGGCCAACGGAAATCACATCTGGCAAACCTTTGGGATGCAGTCGGCCAGTGCCTTGGGACAAAGGATATGCTGTGGGTCAATATCTTCGATCATCTTCCCAAGCGCGCGAGACGTGACACGGAGGTCAATGGGAAAATAGTACAACTGCAGCAGAAGAACGCGACAAGGCCATGTGGTATGGAGGGGACTGGGGCCCTCCAGGAATTGCTCAAATATTTCGGCAGGTGCAAGCGACGGTTGTGAGAGGAGTCAGCACGCAGCGTTAACACCGTCACACAGCCTCAGCTATCACCGGGGGAATAATTTGAGGGGGTTTTTTTTGGGGGGGGGGGCAAAATTAGGGGTGGAAGGTTTTGGTACGGCTCCTCAGAAATGAAGGAAAATTTTGGTATAATGTCCCTTGTTGCTGTTTCCTAGTGAATGGTTGCTGTTATTTCTGGATACGGTCTTCGGATGCGAACGTCGTCAGTCTTGGATTCCTTTCGAGAACACAGTGTCAGTCGAGGCCGCGTCTCATCTCCAAGTTGCGTTCACACTGCATGTAGCACGCAGAAAGCTCCCCCTGCAGGCCGTGTCCGGTGCACACATTTGGGCACATAGCATCCTTAAAATTGAAGGAAATATTCGGTAGGAGGGAGGGCTTTTCCTCCGGTGGTGCGGCTACTGCCCACAGCCTGCGGCCGGCATATGCCTGACACAGTGACGGTGATTGCCGCCAAACGCATCGGCCCTCCTCGACGCCAATGGCCCCCTCCCCTACCGCCGACCCGAAACCTCGCACGAGTGAGAACTCGGCGCTGCAACACAGTGAACAATGCCCCTGCCCGAGCAGGAGGACGAGGAGGAAGCAGCAGCAGTCGGGGCAAATAGCAGGAGACGGGGGCTGAATTCGCAGCACCGGTTTCAGAGGTGCACAGGCATATAACAGCGGACGGCATGCAGCCCTAAACCTCGGCAGCGAGTGGCAGTAGCAGTAAAGCTGCAGCACCAGCACGGGCACCAGCAGCTGCAAGCAATAAACTCAGCAGCAAGCGTCGAAACAGAAAGCAGCCGCAAAATACATACCAGATGGGGAAGAGACCATCCTTGGCGCTAACGCCTGCGATGGCAGGTGTCGGCAGGTGTCAGGCCGTTTGACTAATGCAAACACGCGCGCGCGCGCACACACACACAACGAGAACGCCAACACCCGAATACGCCCTGCAGTTGGCGCGACGACAGGCAGGCACTGGATGTTGAGAGTTCTCGTCGGGCCAACAATGAAGTGAACACGGGGAGCATGTAACGAGTCAATGGGTTAGTTGCCTTTCTGCGGCAACAAGAGCCAGGACGGGTGAAGCAGGGTTGGGTGGGTTCCCAATGTAGTACAACATCCCACCTCCCATCGTCATACACACACCCACACCCACACCCACACACACTGCGTGAGGAGCAAGCGCACAGCGGGAGCAGAGCACTGATCGTAAAAACATATCGTCATCAAAGCCAAGTCATAAAGGCTCGGCGCCTCTCTGACGGACTGTCATGGGAAAGGTACAATGGCGCGCGCGCGCACACACACACACGGGCCGTATGACGTGTCTGCATGCAGGGGTCAGTGTGTTCTTGGCTGTGCCGCTGCACTGTATGGGTCGCATGTATGTAAATATAGGGGGTGTCAGCACAAGTCCCAGCAGGTGCCAGCGAGTGTCATGAATATTTGTGGCAGGTGTTGGCGGGTGTCGCAAGAAGCTCTGGCAGGTGTCGGCAGCTGGCTGCAGACCTTTTGGCAGGTATGAGCAACAGGTGGGGCAGGGACCTGCATTCGGAGACCGGGGTATTGCTCCCGCACGGCCGCGGGTGAAAAATCGGGTTCAATGCAAATGAGAGCATCCCTCGACGACTGGGGCCATGTGGTGAGGAAGTACTGGATGTCCCCCAGAAGCAGGGACGGATGCGACACAAAGAACACCGTCGGATTTGCCCGGTTGGCCTGAGGAGACGACGGTGCAGGCGCCGCAGCGGCGATTTGGTGCGAGCCCCGGGGAAAGTGTGCAGTACCCAAAGAAAACACACCTTTGAGAGAAATTGGAGACATTGCTATATTCATATGGTACATACACACCCTGCCCCCCCATCAGACCCCCCCCTCCCAAGAGGCTGGCGGGGCCGAGTATTATGCAGGCGGCCCCGAAACAGTCTGAGAAGGAAGGTAGTGTGGTGGTGGTGGGAGGTGGATGTCTTGCACCCCATATCTTCCCAACGGGCTGCACACCATGATGGTGATGATCGCAGGGTAGGCGTTCCTTAAACAAGCAATACCTAAGCAACAACCGCGATACAAGGGGATTGTAAGGTGCATGCTATGTGCCTCCACTAGACATGAAAACAAGACATGAACACAAGCAGAAATGAATGAAAGCATCGAGGGAAACAGACAAACAAGAGCAGGGAGGGACATGCACGCCAGGATTATTACAGATGAAGCCATGACCAGGAGCAGAGGCCGAAACTGTTCGGGCGCGCAAAGGAAAACCTGATACATTTGGCCGAATTCCGGGGCAGTGATGGAGGCAAACGTGTGCAGCTGCCCTCGACGTTTGAGTTCTTGATGACCGAAGGGCTCAGAGGGGATGTAGACCTGGCGAGAGAGGCGTAGGGGCTGAGGGAGAGGCAGAAGCATGAAGAAGGCGCATCGAGACGCAGGGGTGTGTCGTGCCGTGGTGTGGTAAGGTGTGGTGTGGTGTGGTGTGGTGTGGTGTGGTGTGGTGTGGTGTGGTGTGGTGTGGTGTGGTGTGGTGTGGTGTGGTGTGGTGTGGTGTGGTGTGGTGTGGTGTGGTGTGGTGTGGTGTGGTGTGGTGTGGTGTGGTGTGGTGTGGTGTGGAGGAGGAGGAGGAGGAGCGCCTGCCGCGGTCTCACGTACGGTGAGCCTTGGCGTCGTCCCCCGGGGGCCCCACGCAGGCACAGCTGAGGGAGTCCTCCGTCTTACCTCCGCTAGAGTAAGACAAATCTCGTCGCACACCTGAGAACGCCCCTCCCAGCAGGCCGTCTGGGTCAAAGCGCCGGTGTACGACAACGCTACGGTCCGATCTGCTCTCCGGTCCCGGCCACCGACCGCTCCGAACTGTCCTGGATCCACCCGAGGTAGCGTCCCAGGATCAACGGGCACGGAAGGTGTGGATCTCCCGGGGCATCATCCCCGACTTAAAAACGTCGCCGGGCTAAATAGAACGCGGCCCAGCACGACTATGCGCACTGCCGGCGGGCTGAGTACCGCCGGTGTCGCGAGTACGGTCACGCTACACGATCACGCGCACCGCCGGTGGCCTGGGTACCCCCGGGTTCTGTGAGTGCGGGACGTGCGTCACTGCCATAGCACCACGGTGGTGCACCGCCGTGGAGGTCACCGAGGACGCCCGGCCGCAAGGGCCGGGCCCAAACGACGAGCCCTACGATACGCGCACCGAGACGGCACGTGACCGGGAAGGTGGCACCACGATGGTGCCCGAGCGAGACGGCGACATTCGCCGATGGCACGTGAGGCGGTGAGTACCGCCGATGACTCGTCACCTCTGCACGGGGTGTTACGGAGGGTGGCGGAGCGCCAGGTGCAGACCCCGCCATGGTGCCTCGAGTATTGGCCTAGAGGACACACCATGGCCAGGCTGGCGCACGAAGACCGTTTGGGCAGCGCCACGGTGGCGCTCTGCCCTGAAGGTTGCGCCACGACGGCGCACGCGTACGTTGACTGCACCACGGTGGTGCCACGTCACTGATCTGGCGCCACATCGGCGCAGGGCTGTCTGGACAGCGCCGCGGTGGCGCACGTGTACGTTGGCGGCACCACGATGGCGCTCTGCCACTGACCTGGCGCCACGGAGGCATAGGGTTGTCTGGGCAGTGCCACGACGGCGCCGTGCCCTGAACACTGCGCCACGGCGGCACACGTGCACGTTGGCTGCACCGCGGCGGCGCTCTGCCGAGAAGGCCGCGCCACGACAGCGCTCTGCCCAGAAGGCCGCGCCACGACGGCGCACGGGTACGTTCGCGGCACCACGATGGTGCCCTGCCACTGAGCCCGCGCCATGTCGGCGCAGAGCTGTCGGGGCAGGCGCCACGTTGGCGTCTGGCGGTCGGGGGGAGGTCACGTATGTGCATCTGTCCCCCACAGGACTGCATGTCTGGCCCAGGGAGGGGTCCTGGACGGTTGGCGGGCGGGGTGGGCCCGGCCTGACACAGGGAAGACGCACGAGAAATCGAGACGTATCACGACTGGCTTCGAGCGTGGCAGTGCGTGTGGGCAATCCGTCCCACAGCTACCATCCTAAGGGTTTTTAGACTGGTGCCAGGTCACCAGAGGTGTGGTGTGGTGTGGTGTGGTGTGGTGTGGTGTGGTGTGGTGTGGTGTGGTGTGGTGTGGTGTGGTGTGGTGTGCCGAAGGCGCTGTTACCAAAGGGCAAAGGCCGGGATGTCTACCCACGGGTAAAGGTAAACGGGCTGGGCTGTGTGTGTTGTGTGCGCGCTGTGTGTAAGTGTGTTGTGGCATAGCCGGACCAGTGCACTCTCGCACTTGGCCGACACTGCCTTGCCGACGCCTGCGCGCAGTCACACAGTGTCTCTTTTGCCCACTGCACCCTGCGTGCCGCGCTGCACCACCAGTGCCTTCTCTGTGGTGCCGCATTGCTTGGCGCCCGGCACCACACTGCACTGTGTGTGCCCTGCTGCACCGTTGTTGTGGGCAGGGGGCAGTGGGCAGTGTAACGCACTGCCTGGGGGCTGTGGGCAATGGAAATAGTGCTTCGCACTGTCGCATTGCCTGAGGGCAGTGGGGAGTGGTACTCCCGCCGCTCAATGCCTCCCTCCCTTGGGGCAGTGGGCCGGGCATCTCCTGCAATACACTGCCGCCCTGCCTGGGTCAGTGGGCAGTGGTACTCCTGCGACACACTGCGCCACGGCCTGGGGACAGTGGGCAGTGGACCTCCTGCAACGCACTGCCTCACTGCCTGGGGGCAGTGGGCAGTGGGACTTTGGCAATGCGCTGCTCCACTGCCTGGGGGCAGGGGGCAGTGGATCTCCTGCAACGCACTGCCTCACTGCCTGGGGGCAGTGGGCAGTGGACCTCCTGCAACGCACTGCCTCACTGCCTGGGGGCAGTGGGCAGTGGGACTTTGGCAATGCGCTGCTCCACTGCCTGGGGGCAGGGGGCAGTGGATCTCTTGCAACGCACTGCCTCACTGCCTGGGGGCAGTGGACGGTGGAACTCCTGCAATTCACTGCCCCACTGCCTGGGGGCAGTGGGCAGTGCAACTCCTGCAATGCACTGCCTCACTGCCTGGGGGCAGTGGGCAGCGCAACTCCTGCAATGCACTGCCTCACTGCCCTGGGGCAGTGGGCAGTGGAACTCCTTCAATGCACTGCCTCACTGCCTGGGGGCAGTGGGCAGCGCAACTCCTGCAATGCACTGCCTCACTGACTGGGCGCAGTGGGCAGCGCAACTCCCGCAATGCACCGCCGCACTGCCTGGGGGCAGTGGGCAGTGCAACTCCTGCAATGCAGTGCCTCAATGCCCGGGGGCAGTGGACAGTGCAGCTTCTGCAATGCACTGCCTCACTGCCCTGGGGCAGTGGGCACTGGAACTCCTGCAATGCACTACCCCACTGCCTGGGGGCAGTGGGCAGTGCAACTCCTGCAATGCACTGCCTCACTGTCCTGGGGCAGTTGGCAGTGCAACCCCTGCAATGCACTGCCTCACTGCCTGGGGGCAGTGGACAGTGCAGCTTCTGCAACGCACTGCCTCACTGCCCTGGGGCAGTGGGCAGTGGAACTCCTGCAATGCACTGCCTCACTGCCTGGGGGCAGTGGGCAGTGCAACTCCTGCAACGCACCGCCTCACTGCCCGGGGGCAGTGGACAGTGCAACTCCCGCTATGCACTGCCGCACTGCCTGGGGGCAGTGGGCAGTGCAACTCCTGCAATGCACTGCCTCACTGCCCTGGGGCAGTGGGCAGTGGAACCCCTGCAATGCACTGCCTCACTGCCTGGGGGCAGTGGACAGTGCAACTCCTGCAATGCACTGTCTCACTGCCCTGGGGCAGTGGGCATTGGAACTCCTGCAATGCACTGCCTCACTGCCTGGGGGCAGTGGGCAGTGGAACTCCTGCAATGCACTGCCTCACTGCCTGGGGGCAGCGGGCAGTGCAGCTTCTGCAATGCACTGCCTCACTGTCTGGGGGCAGTGGGCAGTGGAACTCCTGCAATACACGGCCGCATTGCCTGGGGGCAGTGGGCAGTGCAACTCCTGCAATGCACTGCCTCACTGCCCTCGGGCAGTAGGCAGCGGAACTCCTGCAATGCACTGCCTCACTGTCTGGGGGCAGTGGGTAGTGCAACTCCTGCAATGCACTACCTCACTGCCTGGGGGCAGTGGGCAGTGGAACTCCTGCAACGCACTGCCGCACCGCCTGGGGGCGGTGGGCATTGGAACTCCTGCAATGCACCGCCTCACTGCCTGGGGGCAGTGGGCAGTGGACCTCCTGCAATGCACTGCCTCACTGTCTGGGGCAGTGGGCAGTGCAACTCCTGCAATACACTGCCGCACTGCCTGGGGGGCAGTGGGCAGTGCAACTCCTGCAATGCACTGCCTCGCTGCCTGGGGGCAGTGGGCAGTGCAACTTCTGCAATGCAGTGCCTCACTGCCTGGGGGCAGTGGGCAGCGGAACTCCTGCAATGCACTGCCTCACCGCCTGGGGGCAGTGGGCAGTGCAACTCCTGCAATGCACCGCCGCACTGCCTGGGGGCAGTGGGCAGTGGAACTCCCGCAATGCACTGCCTTACTGCCTGGGGGCAGTGGGCAGTGCAACTCCTGCAATACACGGCCGCATTGCCTGGGGGCAGTGGGAAGTGCAACTCCTGCAATGCATTGCCTCACTGCCGTCGGGCAGTAGGCAGTGGAACTCCTGCAATGCACTGCCTCACTGCCTGGGGGCAGTGGGTAGTGCAACTCCTGCAATGCACTACCTCACTGCCCCGGGGCAGTGGGCAGTGGAACTCCTGCAATGCACTGCTTCACTGCCTGGGGGCAGTGGGCAGTGCAACTCCTGCAATGCACCGCCGCACCGCCTGGGGGCGGTGGGCAGTGGAACCCCTGCAACGCACTGCTTCACTGCCTGGGGGCAGTGGGCAGTGCAACTCCTGCAATGCACTGCCTCACTGCCCTCGGGCAGTAGGCAGCGGAACTCCTGCAATGCACTGCCTCACTGCCTGGGGGCAGTGGGTAGTGGACCTCCTGCAATGCACTACCTCACTGCCTGGGGGCAGTGGGCAGTGGAACTCCTGCAACGCACTGCCGCACCGCCTGGGGGCGGAGGGCATTGGAACTCCTGCAATGCACTGCCTCACTGCCTGGGGGCAGTGGGCAGTGGACCTCCTGCAATGCACTGCTTCACTGTCTGGGGCAGTGGGCAGTGCAACTCCTGCAATACACTGCCGCACTGCCTGGGGGGCGGTGGGCAGTGCAACTCCTGCAATGCACTGCCTCGCTGCCTGGGGGCAGTGGGCAGTGCAACTTCTGCAATGCAGTGCCTCACTGCCTGGGGGCAGTGGGCAGTGCAACTCCTGCAATACACGGCCGCATTGCCTGGGGGCAGTGGGAAGTGCAACTCCTGCAATGCATTGCCTCACTGCCGTCGGGCAGCAGGCAGTGGAACTCCTGCAATGCACTGCCTCACTGCCTGGGGGCAGTGGGTAGTGCAACTCCTGCAATGCACTACCTCACTGTCTGGGGGCAGTGGGCAGTGGAACTCCTGCAACGTACTGCCGCACCGCCTGGGGGCGGTGGGCAGTGGAACTCCTGCAATGCACTGCCTCACTGCCTGGGGGCAGTGGGCAGTGGACCTCCTGCAATGCACTGCCTCACTGTCTGGGACAGTGGGCAGTGTAACTCCTGCAATGCACTGCCTCACTGCCCGGGGGCAGCGGGCAGTGCAGCTTCTGCAATGCACTGCCTCTCTGCCCTGGGGCAGTGGGCAGTGGACCTCCTGCAATGCACTGCCTTACTGCCTGGGGGCAGTGGGCAGTGCAACTCCTGCAATACACGGCCGCATTGCCTGGGGGCAGTGGGCAGTGCAACTCCTGCAATGCACTGCCTCACTGCCCTCGGGCAGTGGGCAGCGGAACTCCTGCAATGCACTGCCTCACTGCCCTGGGGGCAGTGGGCAGTGGAACTCCCGCAACGCACTGCCGCACCGCCTGGGGGCGGTGGGCATTGGAACTCCTGCAATGCACTGCCTCACTGCCTGGGGGCAGTGGGCAGTGGACCTCCTGCCATGCACTGCCTCACTGTCTGGGGCAGTGGGCAGTGCAACTCCTGCAATACACTGCCGCACTGCCTGGGGGGCGGTGGGCAGTGCAACTCCTGCAATGCACTGCCTCGCTGCCTGGGCGCAGTGGGCAGTGCAACTTCTGCAATGAAGTGCCTCACTGCCTGGGGGCAGTGGGCAGCGGAACTCCTGCAATGCACTGCCTCACCGCCTGGGGGCAGTGGGCAGTGCAACTCCTGCAATGCACCGCCGCACTGCCTGGGGGCAGTGGGCAGTGGAACTCCTGCAATGCATTGCCTCACTGCCTGGGGGCAGTGGGCGGTGCAACTCTTGCAACGCACTGCCTCTCTGCCCTGGGGCAGTGGGCAGTGGAACTCCTGCAATGCACTGCCTCACTGCCTGGGGGCAGTGGGCAGTGCAACTCCTGCAATGCACCGCCTCGCCGCCTGGGGGCAATGGGCAGTGGAACGCCTGCAACGCACTGCCTCACTGCCTGGGGGCAGTGGGCAGTGGACCTCCTGCAATGCACTGCCCCTGTGCCTGGGGGCAGCGGGCAGTGCAACTCCTGCAATGCACTGCCTCACTGCCCTGGGGCAGTGGGCAGTGGACCTCCTGCAATGCACTGCCTGACTGCCTGGGGGCAGTGGGAAGTGCAACTCCTGCAATGCACTGCCTCACTGCCTGGGGGCAGTGGGCAGTGGACCTCCTGCAATGCACTGCCTCACTGTCTGGGGCAGTGGGCAGTGCAACTCCTGCAATACACTGCCGCACTGCCTGGGGGGCGGTGGGCAGTGCAACTTCTGCAATGCAGTGCCTCACTGCCTGGGGGCAGTGGGCAGCGGAACTCCTGCAATGCACTGCCTCACCGCCTGGGGGCAGTGGGCAGTGCAACTCCTGCAATGCACCGCCGCACTGCCTGGGGGCAGTGGGCAGTGGAACTCCTGCAATGCACTGCCCCACTGCCGGGGGGCAGTGGGCGGTGCAACTCTTGCAACGCACTGCCTCTCTGCCCTGGGGCAGTGGGCAGTGGAACTCCTGCAATGCACTGCCTCACTGCCTGGGGGCAGTGGGCAGTGCAACTCCTGCAATGCACTGCCTCACTGCCTGGGGGCAGTGGGCAGTGGAACTCCTGCAATGCACTGCCCCACTGCCGGGGGGCAGTGGGCGGTGCAACTCTTGCAACGCACTGCCTCTCTGCCCTGGGGCAGTGGGCAGTGGAACTCCTGCAATGCACTGCCTCACTGCCTGGGGGCAGTGGGCAGTGCAACTCCTGCAATGCACTGCCTCGCCGCCTGGGGGCAATGGGCAGTGGAACGCCTGCAACGCACTGCCTCACTGCCTGGGGGCAGTGGGCAGTGGAACTCCTGCAATGCACTGCCCCTGTGCCTGGGGGCAGCGGGCAGTGCAACTCTTGCTATGCACTGCCTCACTGCCCTGGGGCAGTGGGCAGTGGACCTCCTGCAATGCACTGCCTCACTGCCTGGGGGCAGTGGGCGGTGCAACTCTTGCAATGCACTGCCTCACTGTCCCAGAGCAGTGGGCAGTGGAACTCCTGCAATGCACTACCTCACTGCCCTGGGGCAGCGGGCAGTGGAACTCCTGCAATGCACTGCCTCGCTGCCTGGGGGCAGTGGGCAGTGGAACTCCTGCAATGCACTGCCCCACTGCTTGGGGGCAGTGGACAGTGCAACTCCTGCAATGCACTGCCTCACTGTCCCAGAGCAGTGGGCAGTGGAACACCTGCAATGCACTACCTCACTGCCCTGGGGCAGTGGGCAGTGGAACTCTTGCAATTCACTGCCTCACTGCCTGGGGGCAGCGAACAGTGAAACCTCTGCAATGCACTGCCTCACTGCCCTGGGTCAGTGGGCAGTGCAACTCCTGCAATACAGTGCCGCACTGCCTGGGGGCAGTGGGCAGTGCAACTCCTGCAATGCACTGCCTCACTGCCTGGGGGCAGCGGGCAGTGCAACTGCAACTCCTGCAATGCACTGCCTCACTGCCTGGGGGCAGTGGGCGGTGCAACTTCTAGAACGCACGGCCTCACTGCCTGGGGGCAGTGGACAGTGCAACTCCTGCAATGCACTGCCTCACTGCCCTGGGGGCAGTGGGCATTGGAACTCCTGCAATGCACTGCCTCACTGCCTGGGGGCAGTGGGCAGTGCAACTCCTGCAATGCACCGCCTCACTGCCTGGGGGTAGTGGGCAGTGGAACTCCTGCAATGCACCGCCTCACTGCCTGGGGGCAGTGGGCGGTGCAACTCCTGCAATGCATTGCCTCACTGCCCTGGGGGCAGTGGGCAGTGCAACTCCTGCAATGCACTGCCCCACTGCCTGGGGGCAGTGGGCAGTGTAACTCCTGCAATGCACTGCCTCACTGCCCTGGGGCAGTGGGCAGCGGAACTCCTGCAATGCAGTGCCTCACTGCCTGGGGGCAGTGGGCAGTGCAACTCCTGCAATGCACTGCCTCACTGCCTGGGGGCAGGGGACAGTGCAACTCCTGCAACGCACTGCCTCACTGCCTGGGGGCAGTGGGCGGTGAAACTCCCGCAATGCACTGCCGCACTGCCTGGGGGCAGTGGGCAGTGCAACTCCTGCAATGCACTGCCTCACTGCCTGGGGGCAGTGGGCAGTGCAACTCCAACTCCTGCAATGCACTGCCTCACTGCCTGGGGGCAGTGGGCAGTGCAACTCTTGCAATGCACTGCCTCTGCCTGGGGGTGGCGGACAGTGCAACCTCTGCAATGCACTGCCTCACTGCCCTGGGTCAGTGGGCAGTGCAACTCCTGCAATACACTGCCGCACTGCCCGGGGGCAGTGGGCAGTGCAACTCCTGCAATGCACTGCCTCACTGCCCGGGGGCAGTGGGCAGTGCAACTCCAACTCCTGCAATGCACTGCCTCACTGCCTGGGGAAAGTGGGCGGTGCAACTTCTACAATGCACGGCCTCACTGCCTGGGGGCAGTGGGCAGTGCAGCTCCTGCAATGCACTGCCTCACTGCCCTGGGGGCAGTGGGCAGTGGAACTCCTGCAATGCACTGCCTCACTGCCTGGGGGCAGTGGACAGTGCAACTCCTGCAATGCACTGCCTCGCTGCCTGGGGGCAGTGGGCAGTGGAACTCCTGCAATGCACTGCCCCACTGCCTGGGGGCAGTGGGCAGCGCAACTCCTGCAATGCACTGCCTCACTGCCCTGGGGGCAGTGGGCAGCGGAACTCCTGCAATGCACTGCCTCACTGCCTGGGGGCAGTGGGCAGCGCAACTCCTGCAATGCACTGCCTCACTGACTGGGCGCACCGGCCTGGGGGGATGGGGAGTCCAACCCAGGGGGTGGTCGGGGCATCCTTCAGGGCCTATGGGGGGCCATCATCTTCGGAGAACCGGGCGCACCGGCCTGGGGGGGACGGGGAGTCCAGGCCAGGGGGTGGTCGGAGCCTCCTGCAGGGCCCATGGGGAGGCGTCATCTGCTAATAACCGGGCACACCGGCCTGGGGGGGACGGGGAGCCCAGCCCAGGGGGTGGTCGGAACCTCCTGCAAGGCCCATGGGGAGCCATCATCTTCCCATAACCGGGCGCACCGGCCTGGGGGGGACGGGGAGTCCAGCCCAGGGGGTGTTCGGAGTCTCCTGCCAGGCCAATGGGGGGCCATCTTCTTTAGGGAACCGGGCGCACCGGCCCGGGGGGGACGGGGAGTCCTGCCCAGGGGGTGTTCGGAGTCTCCTGCTAGGCCAATGGGGGGTCATCTTCTTTAGGGAACCGGGCGCACCGGCCCGGGGGGGACGGGGAGTCCTGCCCAGGGGGTGTTCGGAGTCTCCTGCCAGGCCAATGGGGGGTCATCTTCTTTAGGGAACCGGGCGCACCGGCCCGGGGGGGACGGGGAGTCCTGCCCAGAGGGTGTTCGGAGTCTCCTGCCAGGCCAATGGGGGGCCATCTTCTTTAGGGAACCGGGCGCACCGGCCCGGGGGGGACGGGGAGTCCTGCCCAGGGGGTGTTCGGAGTCTCCTGCCAGGCCAATGGGGGGCCATCTTCTTCAGGGAACCGGGCGCACCGGCCCGGGGGGGACGGGGAGTCCCGCCCAGGGGGTGTTCGGAGTCTCCTGTCAGGCCAATGGGGGGTCGTCTTCTTCAGGGAACCGGGCGCACCGGCCCGGGGGGGACAGGGAGTCCTGCCCAGGGGGTGTTCGGAGTCTCCTGCCAGGCCAAGGGGGGGCCATCTTCTTTGGGGAACCGGGCGCACCGGCCTGGGGGGGACGGGGAGCCCAGCCCAGGGGGTGTTCGGAGTCTCCCAGCAGCAGCAGGCAAGTAAGCAGGCAGTACCGGGGGTCATAACCCCGGGGTAACAGTATCTGGGACTCAACGTGAGTCCTCTTAACCAGGAACAACCCCAAACACCGCCGGGGCTTAACTCCCGAACGTAACGGTGTTTGGGGCCCCCGTGGGCCTTATGAGCCCACGGAGTGTACTGAGGCGTGGCTACCAGCTGGACTGTGGCCTGCCATACCCATTTCTGGGCTCGCCTCAGTACGGCCGGTCGAGTCCGGCTCTGGGGGTTGCGCACTAAACTGGCCCCGGGGGGGGGCCATTTACCCTGTTAAGCATTAGTTACGGCAGTAGGCACTATTCATTACGTTAGGGAATTACTCAGTGCTGTTGTTTACCCCGCAGACATGCCCCTTCCAGTGGTGCGCTCACCTTTGGGGCTGCCTTTGGGGGATCGGGGGCTGTTACCCCTCCCGGACGCCCTCCCTGGTGTTGGCGCCGGGGTGGTGGCCGGGGGGCCTTATACCGTACCTAGAGGATGTCGGATACCGATACCAGGGTGTCCAACCGGACGGGGACAGGGGCGGCGTCTCCGGGCCTTGTCATCTGGCCCACAAATGACTGACCCACTGGACTGCTCCACTCCAGTCCTCAGGCCAGCTTTATATCCCTCCTCGCACCCTCGCACATGTTACAGGGCGGGGGGTCGTTGTCGGGGCCCCCCGCGCATGTCCGCGCCACCGGCCATCCCCTCCTCCCAGGCACCGTGCCTCTGCTAGGGCGGGGGCCCCCCACATGCACCCTTCAGGGCCCTTTCCACCTGCACACCTGGACGCTTGCCATGAAGACCCCGTATTGGAGGCTCCTCGTCGGCGCGCCCGGGTTCAGATTGTTCACGCGGCCGGCCGCCGATGCGGGGCCCTGGAGGCGCGCCGCACAGGCGCTGCCAGCCTGCGAGAGGGGCAAGGGCAGGAGAAGGGGGTGGGGGGAGGGGCAGTGGGCAGGGGAGGCGGCACGGAGTGGCTGCGGGAGGTAGTGCATGGGGGGCACCGAGAGCTGCATGGGGGTGTGTGGGACGGAGTTGGGGCAGAGGGCCCTGTGGGTGGGGCAAAGGCGCGGGGGGGCGCATGTCCGGGCTCCTGCGTGGGCTGGCGCGTGGGCGGGCGCGTAGGGGAAGAGAGGAGGGGGAGGCTTGGTCAGCCGTCCTCTACGGAGGGTCGCTGACCGTTCCCAGGGCCAAGGCGGCCGGTACTAGGGGCCGCGGGGTCCCTGGGGATGGTGCTTGGCACTGGGACGTGCGCGCACCCGACACTGTTAGTACACCGCCCATTGGCAGTGCCCGGGCCCTGTCGTCGGGGGCTTCGCACCCGGCACCCAGCCCGTGAGTAGAGCTGGGGAGTACTCAGGGTGTGGTGTGGTGTGGTGTGGTGTGGTGTGGTGTGGTGTGGTGTGGTGTGGTGTGGTGTGGTGTGGTGTGGTGTGGTGTGGTGTGGTGTGGTGTGGTGTGGTGTGGTGTGCCGAAGGCGCTGTTACCAAATGGCAAAAGGCCGGGATGTCTACCCAAGGGCAAAGGTAAACGGGGGTGTGGTGTGGTGTGGTGTGGTGTGGTGTGGTGTGGTGTGGTGTGGTGTGGTGTGGTGTGGTGTGGTGTGGTGTGGTGTGGTGTGGTGTGGTGTGGTGTGGTGTGGTGTGGTGTGGTGTGGTGTGGTGTGGTGTGGTGTGGTGTGGTGTGGTGTGGTGTGGTGTGGTGTGGTGTGGTGTAGTGTGGTGTGGTGTGTGACATTACCCTGCGAAACTGCCGGTGTGCGCCAAAGCTCGGCTGGAGGTCACCGCATGTGGCTGTTGTGGCTTGTTTGCTTGTCAATACATTCCACGGCACCCCCCGGCTTTTTTTTTTTGCACTTCTCCGCAAACAACTTGCGTTTCCAGAGCATCAACGGAGTAGACATTGATCCCTTGCGCACTCTCTTCCCAAATCCCTCCTTAACTCTCTCCCACCCTGAGCCATACCTTCTCTTGCCTGGAGCTGCACAGCCATTCCATCACGATGCCCGCATACGCAAGGCAGTATTCGGCCACAGGTGATATACAACAAATTTGCACTGTCTGCAGCTTCGTCCTGCGCGCAAATGGCAACACGAAATTCAACCGCACATCTGCTTTTGTGTGTGTACCATGCGCCCCCGTGCAATGGAGACTGCTCAGCAGCAGACACCGCGCCTAATGGGCGCCTACAATGGCGCCTAATCAGTGCCTAATGGGGCGATAATGAACGCCCAATGGGGGCCTAATGGGGGCCTAATGGGTCGCCAGAGCGCGCCGAATGGACGCAGAGCAGCGCAGGTTCAGCCACACAAAAAAGCGTGCCAGTACCGAGACTGGACACCGGACAGGCCGTTCCCAAGAATCCAAGGAATCAAACAGCACAAAGCTCAACAGCCGAGCGGACTTTCCATTGTTATCAACAAAGACACGAATGGTTTTGCGCCGTTGCATTTTTTTTCCGGTAACCTTGCACCTCATCCTGAAGAGCTGGACATGCTTGCCTTTTGGGGCTGACTTAGGGGCTGGCGGTAAGGGCTCTCCGTCTGAGGGTGAAGGCGGTTGTATGGGGAAGGTGACACGATCCAGGGGGGCATCATGCTCTTGTTCATGACCATTGCACTTCTGCACAATGCGTATGTACCGCTCATCTTGTGTAGAGGGACCCAATACTCAAGCACGCCTTGTGACGCTGGTAGACCACCAGCACCACTCGGGGTCAACCTGAGGACCATTGCCCCGGTGCCCTGGCCCGTCCTCTCGCCCTCTCATCACAGACCTCAACAGTTCGATGATGTCGTATAACAGTCCGCTGGGGTAACTGGGAATGAAAACGTGGCCTCCCCCCGCCAATGTGCTCTGCGCCGTCTTGACCATTTCCTGAGGCAGCCAAAAGGAGATGAGCGGGTGTGTGAAAGGCCTCCCGAAGCGGAACAGGCCGCCCAATGACATGCAGAGCCACTTCGAGTGAGTGGGTTAGGGCGGGAGGAAATACCACCCAATAGCGGTGCCGACAGGTCCGCACTGTGCGAAGTGCCCCGTCCGTTGTGCATTTCTACGCCTCACGACCACAGAAACCCGCAAGCACATGCGGCATGGGGTCAGGCACAAATGAAAAATTTTGTCCGGGGAAATTGTGACACATCCCCAATTTTGGTGTGGGGCCATCAGACACCGGAAACTTCGACACCGCCAACCCTTGGTTACTTGTGGACAATCAGTTGTGTGAAACTGTCAAAAAATGCGGCCTTTTTTCCACTCAAATCAAGCTCACAAACATTCTCGACAAAAACCCACTTTTGACGCCCAAGCAAACAAGATGAACGGACGTGACAAAGAGACTGACTGCACAAGGAGCAGGAAGTGCCCCAAATTGCGCAACAAAATTTCACGGGGAAAATCTCGACACCAAACTGAAAAACAAAGCTTTCCGCACGAAATGGTCCGCTGACAAACCCCCCCCCCCATGTATGCCCCCCTACAGGGCTAAGGGGCACGAAGAGGTCAGGGCAACACAAACCGTACCCGCGACGTGTGCGGCGTGTTTGACATATTTTTTTTTTGCTCTAGTCACCCCTGGGACAATCCCTCGGTTCCCATGCGCCCCTCGACTCCAACTTTGGGCACTGGGGGCGTGCGCGGTATCAGGGGAGCTCTGCCGGAACCAACCCCAAAACCACCGACCACTAACCACCACCCACGAAGGGGCCAAAAGCTGAGATGCTCTTGGGACTGTGTGAGTTGCGCTCGGTCACCGCAATCCCATTTCGGGAGTGAGCAACCACTCGCCGGGGCATCGATGGATGGATAGTCTGCAAGGGGAGGTCGTTGGGCGGGGGGGGGGGGGGAACGGCCGTGAACAGCGCGTGCACAGCGCACCCCCATCGCAACAACTGCCCCGCTGCCACGCCCCTTGCCACGCCCGGATTTTAGGCTCATCAAAGTGGCAAGCATTTCTTCTGTGGACCATTCCTTAATTAAATTTTCCAAACGAGTCATCACATCCTCGGACCAGGCAGACAGGAGGTTGTCTATGAGGGCATCAGGCCACAAATCAGTGGTGCTCTGTTTTGGACAGGCTCAAGCACCACGTACCAATCAACATCAGCTGACCCTGGTCGGCGTTTCGTCGGGCGTGCTGGCCTTCGGAGATCAGTGCCGTTGTTGGTGCTCCCCGTGTCTCTTTTGTTGGTACGTGTAGGTCTGACCTCTTGACACGTGCGCGCGACCCCAAGACCATCGCAACGCTCCCGCACCACATCAGCCGCACAGGGACATCACCAGGGGTACCGAAGTTTCCTGCGCGCCCCAGGTGCACCGCAGGCCTATCGTCCAACCGTTGCACAAGCGCATTGCCTAGGCTGCGTCTAAGGTGGGCTTCCAGCCCTATTTACCCCCTGAGGGTTTGTGCGTCCTCGTGGAGTGAGCAGAGCTCCAACCTGGTGCGATGCCTATGGCTTGCGTGGCGGTTCTCTGTTGGGTTCCTTGGCTTCGGGTTGGCGAAGTATCTGGCCTCCGTATGGGGGATGGGTCATTAGCACTGCATTGATTTTCCTCAATTTTGGGTGAAGGAAGTAGGTCAAATGGGCACATTGGCGAGGCACAATACTCAAAACGGACCAAAAATGTTGCGATAACCATTCAACAGTGTCGTTAACAAAAAGAGCAATCTCCCATGTTCCCTGATAACTACCCAAAGTGCGCGCCGCAGGTGCCGCAGGCGCCGCAGGATTAGTATTCCCGTGGGTAACTTTCTCGGGTGCACACCATCATAGCCCGGACTGGAGGCTCGCGCACTGCCACATTGACGTCACTGACGATGAGGACATCACTGCCGATCAGGGGCTCCGTGTCGATACCGCTGGGGTGTCGCATGGTCGTGCTGGACGAGGGCCCGAGGTATGCAATGCGTTTGAACGGGGACTCGACGAGCCAGTTGGTGCCGCCGATGCAGAACCCGGAGCTCACTGCAGGGCAAACGGGTCCGGACGGTGCCGCAGCCCCTGACTTGTCGCGCAACGACACCGGGGGTACAGAGCGGAGAGAAGGGGCGGCTGTGTGCAGGGCGGGGCGGCATCAGGCAGCCAGCCCCCATCCCCCTGTGTGACCTTCCGTCTGGTTGTTGCTCCTTTACGGGGCCCTGGACGGTCACCCGTTCTTCCCTTCGCATGTTGCGTCGGGTCGCTGCTTTCTGTCGGCCGCTGCGGCCGGTGCTCCTGCTGGTGTCGTTTCCGCGTTCGCGGAGCCCAGTAGTTGGTGTGCCGGGGCTGTGCTGAATGTGGCGGGATGTGCCGTTTGCGCATCAGCGGCGCCCAATAATTGGCGTATTGAGGATGTGCTGGTTGTTGCCGGCATCGTTTGACTGTTTTTGCTGTCCATCCCCCCCCCCCCCGCCCCGCTGTGGGATGCAGATTGTATGCTGACTATGACTATGTGGTATGGGCAACAAAATCAGACCAAAGAGCTCTTCAGTGACACTGCCATAGGCGCCTTTCGCTGTGACAGAATGCAGTACCCTGACAAAACTGTTACCGAGGGCTCATACAGATACCACAAAGCAGACTATCCTACAGTCTGTCAGACACATCGCTTGAGACTCATTCTTCACTCTTCATTCTTCATTATTCATTCTTTACTTCTGCCCCCCCCCCCCCCGCCCCACGACAAGAAGTGCCCGCCGGGACACTCACTGAGCCTTTATGGCCACCCCCCTCCCCCCGTTGGCAGTACAGAGGGGAGCGGTCGGGGCAGTGTTTTGTGGAAAGAAAATCAATGCGGGACCCGTCGCACACAAACCTCAAGAGCTGTCAGTCGGCCGCCCACGCCAACCGCCGTGAGTCAACTGCCCATGCGGTGGTCTTTGACCGGCGGTCCTGAACCGGAACGAAGCCGGGAACTGGCCCCTTAAAAACCACCGTGTGCGTGTGTTGGGGAGCGGGGGCGGGGGCAGGCCCAGTTGGTAGGCTACCGCGCCTACCTCTTTGCCCTGGAGGAAAAATCCATTTGCGGGAGGGAAGGGGGGCGTTCGACCCCCCGCCCCCTCAAAAAGACACCCGTGACTGAGGCCTTTGCCGACCTACCGACCCAGG
The DNA here is from genome assembly GCA_964036045.1 of Eutreptiella sp. 'Long Island Sound 2002'. Classification (NCBI taxonomy): domain Eukaryota; phylum Euglenozoa; class Euglenophyceae; order Eutreptiales; family Eutreptiaceae; genus Eutreptiella; species Eutreptiella sp. 'Long Island Sound 2002'. The sequence goes on along the minus strand of OZ038398.1, from coordinate 12,336,929 downwards.
CCCGGGGGTTGGGAGGGTTGCCCCAACACATACGAGTCACCATGGCCCCCGCGACGCGCTGATCATTTGGAGGTGTGTGTCATGGGGGACACTTCCTCCGGCCCGTAACCGACGGCGGTCGGACGGCAACCGGCGTCAGCAACTGACGCTGAGTATAGGGGGGCGGACGGCAGTTTGAAAACCAAACGGTGGGTGTGCTGATGAATAGGCCCGGAGGGTGGGGGGGGGGATCACCTCCGCTGTGAAGCCCCAAATGGTCGTCCTTCGGGGACGGGCGACGCCAAGGGCTCCGTACTGCCGTGTGGGGGCCCCGAGGCGCAGGGGTACGAGGAGCTCATGGGCCCTCCGCAATGGGGGACGGGGGCGCCCTTCCCCAGGGGGACTCAGAGCACCGGCCCATCCCGTGCCACAGTCCGCCACAGGCCCATCGCCGGCAGTGGCTCCGGGGCCACTCTTGCGGGTGATCCCCAAAACGGCCGTAGAGCGTGGCTGGGCCGCGGGTGACAGGGGACTACGTTGTGGCCATTCTGACACAGTGATCATTCACAAAGAAAAGGGCATGTGCAGGACAAGTCTCTCAGCGCCTCTTGACGCACCGACTGTGCACGCTTACCCTCCACTGCCTCCCCTTCACCGCGGGACGGGCGACTGTTGTGGGGGGCGCCGCAACGGGCCCTCTAACATCCAACGCAAGACAATGCGCATCTGGGGAACGGTCCTCAAGGCATCGCACGGATGGCCCACAAGACATTGCACTGGACACCGGCTGTGCGGACCCGTACGCGTACCACCGCACGCACCCCAAACAAAGATATCTCAGACGTATTGTTTCACATGAGAATTCTTGGGTTTCCAGATCGATGGCCATACCAAACCGCATCTTTTGCCCCGTCTTTCGTTCCCCAAACGGCCCTGAACACTACATCTGCAGTGGGAGATGGATGTATTACAGGAAAAGGCACCATCTGCCCCCACCCCCCACCCCCAACCACCACCATCACAAACACAACCACAACCACAACCACAACCACTAAACCACAACCACAACCACAACCACAACCGCAAACAAAATCACAGCCACAACCACAACCACAACTACAACCACAACCACAACCACTAACACAAACACAACCACAACCACAACCGCAAACACAACCACAAACAGAAACACAAACACAGAGCTCAAGAGGCTGCTTTCCAGCCAGACTAACTGGCAATGGCAGTCTCACCCAGAAGGATAGCATAAGAATAGCCCAGGGCATACCAGGAATCACACGCAGGCCCTCCGCCAACAGGTCCATGGGTTGCATGTACGCCACGCCCTGCACTTTGCTGCCACACGCCTGCACATCCTTGAGGCTGTACATGAGATTTCCTGCCCCGAAGCCGTCCGACACACGGGTCTGGGCTGTGGCACGCTGCAGCGATACAAGAACACAGGCAATGGGGCTGCAGCATGTGGAGGGGCATGAGACGGGGCAGCTCACAACAGGCGACTTCAAAGACCCACATCCCATCTTCCCAAAGAGCGGCCTTGCGGGTAGCACCTGATTCCCGGAGCCTGTCCTCAGCTTTGTGGCTACCTGAGGGCCCAGCACCGGGGGATGGGCTGAGAGGGGGAAGAGGGGGGCGTAAGCAGTGGTTGAAGGGAATGCTTCCTGCGCGCCGCAGGGGAAGGGGAATTAGCTTTGGGGTAATTAGCACCACATTAATTTTCCGCAATTTTGGGTGAAGGAAGTAAGTCAAACGGGCACATTGGCGAGACACAATCCTCAAAACGGACAAAAATGTTGCCATAACCACTCCCCATTCAAAAGTACGGTTCACAAAGGGTACAGTTTCCCCTGTTCCATAATAATTACCCACACTGTGCGCCGCAGGGCGCGCCGCAGGATTAGCGTTCCCAAGGGCTCAATCACCCACTCATTATGGGAGCTGCCACGGCCCTTTGACCGTGGGTGGTGGTGCCCGACCAACAGGTTTATCAAAGATACCAAAGAAAGACTTGTTTGTGCGTGCCCGTGTGTGTGTGTGTGTGTGACGCCCAGGCATTCTCAAAACCATCGACAGTGTTCGCTATCACAAACCACCTCTACAGCTCCGTCCACACCGCGGCCATGTTTGGAATCTGTGCCCCTCACCAAACCTCCCAAACCAAGTTCCGGGCACCTTCGAGGACTGAAATGGCTCCATGACCCCCGCCGTATCGGGATCCCCAGAGCAGGAGGGCGTCCAGGTCGCTCCATAACCCCTGCCATAATATTATGGGGGTACCCAAAGCGGGGAGGACTGGAGTGGCTACCTCTCACCACCGCCATAATGGGGATCCTGGTGAGGGGCGGCATCAAAGTGGCTACACGACCCGTGCCGTATCGGGGGCTGTCAAAGCAGGGAAGCATCAAAATGGCTGCTGCATCACTCCCTACGCTGCACCATCCCTAAGGCGGGGAAGTCGTGGATAGCACTGAGGATAGCGTTGGTCAGGGGCATATAGGCCCAAAAGGATGCCCGGCGCAGTGGTGCTCCTTCACTGGGCAATTGTCCCTTAAAATGGTAGGGTCAGGGGGAGGGAGATTCGTATTGAAACTCCACCAGCGTTCGTGTATAACATACCGTCCCTGTGCAAGGGCAATGTGCTCATGGTCGTCATCAAGACAGCGGTGATGTTCAGGGGCCTTCAACGTCCCGACCACTGGCCCAAACGACTGATAGCACGACACGGCGCTGCAATGCGCCATGCCTCGCCATCAAACCCGCAGACTCTCAAACCCCACCCCCGTTTCGGGAGGGAAAATCCACTGCTTCGGGCTCAATGTTTCGGGCTGGGGCAAATCGCAAAAGACTCTCTGTGCTCTGTGCCGCCCGCATTCTCCGTGGACTGGGACCCCGCTGCACGAGAGCAGCCGGTGCTGCACCGACAGCTCAAGGCCCCTAGCGCAGTCGATCTCCCCCCCACCACCACAGATTCACTTTGGTCATGTGCGCCCGCCGACAGCGCTGCGGCCGTCGATGCCACTTCGTGCAACACCGTGCCCTCCCACTCCGCCCTTTGCTGCGCCTCCGCTGCCTTGATCCCTGCGCAGGCGCAGACGCCATCAGCGTCCGCCCTCCTCTGCCAGCACATCTGCTCGCTCGTTGCCGTGCATGTCTACGTGGGGTAGACCCCCGGTATTGAGAGCAAATACCTGCGCCTCTCAGCACCTCCACCCAGAGCTCTTGATGCGCCGCGTTTCCCGATGATAACCACTACTACGTGTTGAGGCAGTCCGGGGAGGGTGGGAGGGTGGATAATTTTTCTCGGGATTTGATTGCAAGTCACCATATTGCTGCGGGCCCGGAGTCGCGCCGCGCACGCGCGGCCAGACATTGCGAACGGCCCGAGTATTAGTGTAGACGCTTCGATTGTGCTGGCGTTTGATTCATGGCGCCTGTGGAATTCTGTGGTTGTGCCTGAATTGTGCAGTATCAGTGCTGTTTCTGTGGTTAGTGCATGTCTGGGCTGATGAAGCTGCTCCTTGGCAGCGAAATGCATACCCGTCAGTGGACAGGGCGCTCGGAGTTCATTACATCCAGCGTGGAATTGGCTGAGCCTGTTTCGCTTTGCTATCGTGCACTGAGGGTATAGAGGCACAAGTTGGTGATCAATTGGAGTCAGTTGGGATCAATCTGAAGCAACATCAACTTTCAAACGGCGCCGATGCCCAAATTGCCGGAAGTTTTAGAATGGGGGGGCAGGGGGGAGGTCTGGGACGCAAAGGTTTGTGTACCAAAAATGGCCCGACCAGATTTCTCCAATGATAAATTTCGTTTTTTCACACGATGGTCACTGTGGTCTGGGGGGGGGGCGGGTCCAGAGGGGGGCACCCCACTGCTCCTACGGTGTACGGCTATTCTACTACTGACCATACAACAAAGCAGCCCCGTGCAGGACAGGCGGTGTGACGGACTCGGCGCGTACCGGTGCAGGGTCCGCGAGGTCCCGCTCCGTCATACTCTGCGCCAAGTGCACGAGTTCCTCCATGTGTTTGAGCCCCATTTGTAGCGTCGGGTGCGTGGCATACACTTGACCTGCGAGACACGAGGGGTACGGCGTGTTTGGGCACACGGGAGATGGAGTGCGCGGGGGCACGTGGGGTGTACGGTCCCTTGGGGCAAAGGGCCATGGGACCCCCCCGCAGTTGCTGAAGTTGAGACCACCTACGCTGCATCCCGGACCCTCACACACCCCGTCTGCTACATCGCATCGCACATTGCGCCCTTTTTTGGAATTTTTTTTGGAATTTTTTTGGAATTTTTTGGAATTTTTTGGAATTTTTTGGACTTTTTTGGAAGCCCGTGACCACCGCTGATTTTCTGATTGAGGACCCTTCTCAGGATTTTCCGGCGAGGACAAGCTCAAAGCTCATCCCAAAAAATTCCAAAAAAATTCCAAAAACACTGCGCCCATAAGTCGACGCGGCACACGACACGGTGCAGCACGAGACCTATTGTTCGGCGCTCAGGGGTTGGTCGTGTTCAAACCCACAAACGCATGGGCGGCGGGAAACTCGGGGCCCACATGCAATCGACGTGGGCGGTGGGGGGCTGTCCAGTGCAGGTCTAGACGGCAAGCCCCAGGGGCCGTGGGCAGAGAGGCATTAGAAGGGGGAGGGGGGGTGGGCAGGGGGGGTCTGGGACCCAAAACTTTGTGCACCAAAATGGCCCGACAAGATTTCCCCTGTTCTACATTTCGTTTTTTCCCACGATGGCCACTTTGGGGAGGGGTCCGCCCCCCCCCGCTACGGGGGGCAGATGCGTGTGCACGACCGTGAACAGAAAGAACACGAATAGATCGCACAAAGCAAAAGTCAAAGAGAAAGGATCTTCAGTGACATGTCTTCGGCGCCTTTCGCTGTAGCAGACGAGCCAAGCACAGGAGACCAACAGCGTCCACGACCCTGGGCCCCATGAGCTACCTCCGTCCTCCTACGGTGCACGGCCATTCTGATACTTCTCTGGGGGGGGGGGGGGGGGGGTTCTTTTTCTGGGAATTTGGGCGCATTGTTCATGTCCCCGTTTCATTCGGCGCATTCCAAAAGCCGGGGGGTAAACCCCCGGTCACCGGGAGCGTAAACTGAAATGGGGCACCGAGACCCCCGCATCCGCCAGTCATTTGCAGAAGCCGATGACTTGCAGGCCCAGCGATGGCTCCATTGGCAGGGGGGTCGGGAAGGGGGGGGGGAGTCGGCCCAAACGTCGCCACCCCCCCCCCCGCCCACGGGCGGGCGGACCGGGTGACAACGACATACCACCGCAATGGACATGGGCATGCTTCCACACACATCGCACACCCCATGTTCCGTGATCAGGCAGCAGCAGTACAGCAGTCGGCTCGCGCATTCGCCGGCACGACAGCGCCGCACAGCGGCAGAACGGGTGAAACGCGTGGCCTTCACTGCGCCGAGAGGGGACGACTCGTAGCTGGTGGGTGGACTGGCATATCAGAGGCAACCCATCATTTCCACAGCACCTGTTCCCACAGTCTTAGCCCAGTCGATTCCACCGAAATCGATTCCCGTTCAAAACGGAATCATGTTTGCGCGACGCGACGCGCGCCCGCGCGCGCAGTGCCGACTTCAGGTCTGGCCACTGGGCCAGCCAAGGCCGTTTTGGCAGCATTTGGATGTATTGCGGCGGCCGGGGGGGGGGAGGGGGTTGGGCAATCCATCAGAGGGAGGAGAGGGGGTTGAAAGAGCTGCGAACCTGCGAAGCCCGTGTACTCCGTCAAGAAGGGCAGCGCCAACATGTTCATGTGATTCGTTATCAACACCGCATCAATGGTCTCGACCGGGAAAGCCTCGAAACACGGGGCTCGCACACGCATTCGTCCGCCGCAGGGCCCCGTTTCCGGCGCATCGCCGCTGGTCCCCTCAGAGCCGTCGCCGGGGGGTCGGTGCACCGCGAAGGACGTCAGTTCGAGGCCGCAGTCCAGCATGAGGCGGACCGGGCCGACGGTGAGGACGTGGCACTGGGCATGGGGGTCGTGCCCCAGCGATTGGAACTGCATCAGCACCGCAGCATCTCACAACAGTTCCCGGGCATGGGCCTGAGGAAGCACAAGGAGAGTCCTGTTCTCTGCCGAGCTTTTTCCGACCCCCCCCCCCTTTTGCGCAGGGAAGATGACGGTCAGTCCGGTGATCCGGCGCTCCGGACATGGCCGTGCTGACGTGCGGCGCACAGGCAAGTGGGTTTTGGGGCTGGGCCATGATATCAGGTGAATCCTGACCTCATGCCAGGCTGCCTCCGCCCCATTGGGGGGTTGGGGGCTTTCCGCCCCATTTGCAGCAGCCGTCGCTGCAAATCACAGCGCAACAGAACAGAAGTGGGGCGCACTCTCGAGCACAACGCTGTTGTGCGCAGAGACAGCTCTTTGCAGGATGGCGCAGCCCATGTTCACAAAGGGCACACAACATCAGACCAGATATTGCGAATTCCACTTGCTCAACACATGTGACATGTACCGTGTCTGATGAACAGTTTTGTCCTACAAGTGTATCACTGACCGCACATCACTGTACGTATGCTTACGTGTACCGTAGATATCACTGGTGCTTCATGAGCGATGACTTCGGTGACGCAGGGTGGTCGGAGGACACGACCTCCACCATATCCTGCAGCACAGATTGCTCAAGATGCCAAACACTTCCCCACTAACAGTATGGCTGTGGTCCCCCTGCCTCACGACCGCAACAGCTGGACTACTGTGAAGAGTTCCACCGTCCACTGTGTTTGTGCATGCGGCTCCGGAACCACACCAACAATGCCACCTCTAGCCACTTTCCAACTCTAGCGCGTACACTCCTACACCTCCTACACTGCCAATCCTTGGGGCAGCCCGCAAGTTGCTCTGCACTACTGTGGACATATTGTCTGGGGCAGCCTCCAAATTGACACCTTTCCAAACGCCCCCCCAAAACCAGCCTCTAAGGAACCCAACTCTACACCGTAGTTCCCTATCGTTTCCAGTTCCCCTCCATATATTCCTGACAAGGATGTTACGGTCGCTGCTTTTGTTGACAGTATGGGGTGGGGTTAGCATGCCCCAGTGCCCGGGCCTCAAGTCAACCTTAGGGGGAATCCTTGCACCGCGCGCGCACTGCGCGCTACTTTTAGACCATGTTCCCCCTGATGAGCCCCCAGGCACACCCCTTGGAAACGCCCTGAGAATTAGGTGACCCAAACTGCCCAGCTCAAGAAAGTTACAAACTACCTTCCCTTCACATAACACACATCATGCACAACTAGAAAAGCCATGAACAACACATTGGTCGCCACCCTCAACAACACACAAACGTCTTTTTGTTCCATTGTCAACTAAGTACAAATTGAGAATACGCAACTTGTGTGCACATCATGACACAGTTGCCGCAACATGTCACATTGTCACATGTGTGTGTGTGTGTGTCAATGCACACTTGTTACACATGGACATCGTTTTAGGTTCAGACTCGGTGCAACAAAGGGCACATACATCCCCATCATCACCCACAACATCCTCATCATCATTGTCCTCTTGTGTAGGTGCAGTCCATACATGTGCAAGTGCGTGTTCCCACGGACCATATGGAGCGTATCGCACTTGTCTTCGAATCAAAAATTGTTGCAAATGCAAGAGTATACACACATACTCATGCAACTCGGTACCGGAGCCCCTCCATATTCTCCTTACGATGCCCCAATGCGTGCGAACAAGTGCTCAAGACGTGCCCTATAGAAACCATGAACATCATTGTACTCCTTTTGTCGCTTGGTCAAAGTCTTTCGGCTGATAAATGGCCATGCCACGTGGAGGCGCCCCTTGTATGCACCATCCATGGAGCCAATCTCATAATCCACATAATGCCCCTTGCTCCTTTTGGGCCCTTCGCGATCCCAAATGAGAACATCCGCCGATGTCCCGGGGGCCAATGAACAAATCCAAACGATGTTCCCAAGACTATCAATGGCAAGCTTTACTTTTGTATACACAACTAGCATATTTTGGATTGAAGAGGACATCACAAAGGATGCCTCCTATGGAAGCGATGGGCATGTTGTCCACGTAATGTGTGACAAAATACAGAATGTGTGGGATGTGGTTCCACTCCAACAATCTTTCTGCCCATCGACTTTCAGCAACAACGCCATTCAAGTAAGAACGAACACGATGCACACTTTCCCACCAAGCCTCCTCAGAGCGCCCCGTTGCTCCTGAGAGGAGATGAGCACACCTATGAGGTGGAGTGTGCTTGAGGGGAAAAAAAAAGAAATGTGTGCAAAAAGGTAGAAATGGGTGAAACAAGGTGAAAATCCAGAAATGCCATATCCCCAATACATCAGAACCTACTACCAAACAACAATGATGCCCAAAGTACCACAAAGTATGGGTTTCTACTGTGGCTGGATGCCCAAATAGTTGCACTGCGCTTAAGGCACCCCCTTAGGCATCCGGATGATGAATGGCCTATTTGGGAGAACACTTATCCTGTGCATGCAGTTCATGCTACTTTGGGTGCTTTTACCTAAAAAAAAAAAAAGCCCCCAAAAGAATATTGCCTAAAGCGGTATGCGTGTATGTATGTATGCGTGTGCTTTCACGTGTTGGCCAAGATTGAGATTGCCACCACCCACATCCACACACGGAGGCACCTCATGGCACCTCATCTGAGAGCATACCAGCACCACCACCACCACCAAGCATGTCATTGGCCCGGGGCCAGGGTTCTTACTTCGGAATGGAGAAGGGGAGAAGCAAAGGAGTGGGGGAGGGGAGCAGACAAGGTCATGGTGCGCACGGACACTGCTGGCACCGCTGGTTGGTCGACCACAACACGGCACAATGAAGGGCAGAGACGTGTGGGTTTATTTCGCATGCAGTCCTGAATTTGCTGTGGGAAATTTGGCACCCATGTGATCAGGGCCAGTTCATCCATAGAAGCAAAACCTGCCCTAGCCAACGGTGTTGCGTACTACTGGTAGCCAAGGGTTCCCGTGATTTTAAGCAGAGGTACAATATGACTTGGAGGTCATGTGATGCTAACCGTGCCCCGTCTACGTTTGTGCACATCGTGGTTGACAATGCATGGCGAAGGCAAACTCAGTTCAGCATGCCATTGCTGGCAGTTGGCCATGGACGAGACTGCTGTCTATTATTCTCCATCCCTGCAAAGAATGTAGCAAGCTGCAGGCAAAGTTCACAAGTGTACATTGCGTACAGCGATGAGAAATGTACAATCACAAGATCCCACATTACAGATTCTGACGGCAACATTTCTCTGTTCCAGCTCTTGTGGAAGGGCACAACAGACTTATACACAGGCAACTGTTGGACAAGATACTTTGCTAAATTTCGCAGCGGGTTAATTTCGCACAGCGGCCTGAAAGTTGTGTGGGGAATTTCGCACGAATTTGAAAAGCGAAATATCCCACGGCGAAATAATCCCGCCGCGAAATCCCCCCCCCCCCTGTATGGAATTTATCAGATCAGACTAGACATTACAAGTCAATCAGTAAATTACGAATTCATGATGCACCAGCGTGCAGCTGGAAACACGCAGCATTTGTCCGGTCATCGGATGCAGGCGGGGCGGTTTGCGCCGCGCACTGCACAGCACCAACAATAGGTGCCGATCTGGTACCACGCCCACTGTTACCACGGAGCAAAATCAGCGGCTAAACAAAAAATAAAGACTGAATAGGGTTGGCGCACGCAACATCATGAATGCCTGAGGTAACGTGCTTCGTCAGTGAGTCCTCCCGTGTCTCATCCATCTTTTTTCCACTTTTTTTTTTGCAGTACAGCCTGGGCCTTGGGCGCAGGGGAGAAAGGTCATGGTGCTCACTCACACTGCTGGCACCGCTGGTTGGTCTACCACAACACGGCGCAGTGAAAGGCAGAGAGATGCAAGAATTCGTGACCTCTGGACACATGGAATTGATCAGATCAGACTAGACATTACAAATCAATCAGTAAATTACGAATTCGTGATGCACCAGCGTGCAGCTGGAAACACGCGGCATTTGTCCGGTCATCGGATGCAGGCGGGGCGGTTTGCGCCGCGCCCTGCACAGCACCAACAATAAGCCAATCTGTTACCACGTAGTACCATCAGCGGCAGAAAAAGGAATAAAGAGTGAATATGTTTGGCCAACGATCAAGTCCAAAATCACCACCTTCGAGGAAGCATTGTGCGCGCTGTGCCCTCTGCCCTTGATAGCAACGGTGAGTGGGTGAAGAATAATGATGGCAGTGGACATGGGCTGCAAATGAGGCACTTGAGCAAAGTTGGACAGAGGCTGAGAGATCAACTACACAAAACTGGAGGACACTCAATGAGCAATGGGCATCCGTTGTGGGTGTCATTAAAACCGCGGCCATTTCAGCCTCCACGGCTACGTCACCGACATATCCCTATGGGACCCGATTTTGACCCCGTTTTCATACATTTTTCACCGAAGCCGATCAAATCGATTCCCAGTCGAAACGGAAAAATTTGGGCGCGTCGCGCCGCGTGCGCGTGATGGCACAATCAGGTCCGGCTACTAGGCCAGCCCTGAGCGATTTCAACCCCATATCAATGGCCCCCACCCGTCGGCTCGCAACCGACCCCCGTCGCCCGACGGAGAGCGGTGCCGCTGCTGGACAATGCAGCAGCCTCTAAGATCGGAGGCCTGCCTCCACCCCCGGGAGTTTAGCAGACGTCGGCCACTTGCGGCCCCTCCACCTTCACGAACCGCCCGTCCACATTGCTGTAGGAGGCGCCGTCCTCCACCGCCACCTGCGCCTGACGCCACTCGCCGTTGTCCGCCCGCAGCTCGGCGAAGAGCACCCGCCGCAGCTGCACATTCCGCGCCCCGGACGCCCAGTCCCCCTGCGGTAACTCGCCCCCGACCCCGTCGGAGCCGGGCGGCGACGGCTGCACCATGGGCCGGGACTCGATCCCGGGACCCGCTTCCGGTGCCACCGGACCGGCACATGCCCCGGGGAATGGAGCGGGCGCGGCAATCGGCCCCGCATTGGGCGTGTCCGCGGCCGGGATGATGTCGCGCAGGTAACTGCAGAACCGGTCGGCGTAGAAACGCGGCTGGACGGTGCTCAGCTGGTCGTCCGTCCACATGAAACTCTTAAAGAAGTGCGCCGCCTGCTTCTTGACGTTGTACTCCGTCAGGACGTCGATGACGCCGATGTGGAAGGCCTCGGTCCGGTCGTCGCTCAGGAACATGTTGGGATGGGGCTCGGGCGCCGGGGTCCCGGGGGCGAGGGGCTCCACCGCAATGAACAGGCTGTAGTCCATGAGGTTGTGGCTGACGCAGAACTCCACGTCCCGCTCCAGTTGCCCCAGCAGCCGCTCCCGGTCCGCCGGGGCCAGCGCGAACACGCGGTCCAGGTCCTTGTCCTTCCGCACGAAGTCCCCCGATCGCGGCTCCAGCGCCCGCTTCGGCGCACGGCCCTTCAGATCGTACAGGCGGCCGCACGCGCGGCCCCGCGTCACATTCTGCATCACCACGAGCCACGTCTTGAGGAAGTCGCGCCCGCTGATGTAGCACAGCGCGCAAAAGCGGGTCAGCAGCGACGCGGGGTGGAGCTGCAGGTGCTGCTCGTACTGCGGGAGGAGCGTGAGGAGGGTGTACGCCTCCGAGTCCGGGATGGTCTTGACCAGGCACCGGCTGTCAGTAGCGTGGAGGAACAGGGCCCCGCTGCGCCCCGCCCCCTCGGCCATGGTCACGTCGGAGGAGCTGAACTCCCAGGACTTCGTGTACGCGTCGTTGCAGATCCCGGCGGCGTCGCGGAGCCGGCGGAACACGTGCGGCGCGTACGACTGGAAGGACACGGTGGTGGTGAACGTGAGCTTGAGCCGGGAGACGAACGCGTACTCGTCCTCGTGCGCGAGCGTCGCGGTGTGGTCGGTGTACGCGATGGCCTTCTTGAAGCAGTGCGCGATGCGGGAGATCACGGAGTCCCCCGCGAGCGGGTCGCCGTCGTGGGCGCGCAGCGACTCGGCCGTCTGGAACTTGGCGGCCAGGAACGTGCAGAGGCGGTCCGCATACTCCGGCGGGGGAACGCACGAGGCGCCCGCTTGCACCACGCTCTTGACGGCCTGCTCCGCGGTGCGGCACAGGTCGTAGTACGTCAGGATGTCGATCATGCCGCACACGAAGGTGTCGCGCCCGTTCGCGGAGGGCAGGCCCCGGCGGAAGGGGGTCCGCAGGCTGTCCGGCAGGTGCGCCGCGACGGCCGGCGTGGCGTCGTGGTCGGCGATCCCGACCAGGAGGCTGTAGTCCATCAGCCCCTGTTGCATCAGGAAGGCGGAGTCCACCGTCAGCTGCCGCAGGAGGAGCGCGTGCTGCTGCAGGTCCTGCAGCATCAGCAGGTGCTGGAGGTCCAGGTCCTTCTTGGCCGCAAGGGGCCCCGTGCGCTTCGCCGGCGGCGTCGTGCGTCCGTGCGTCGAGCCCTTGAGGTCGTACACCTCTTTGATGTACGACGCCGCGTCGCCGGCGAAGACGCTCGTCATGACGATCATGAAGGACTCTGCGTCGCCAACGCAGAGCTGGTAGAGCCCCAGGAAGTGGACAATCAGCGTGTCCGGATGCCGGAGGACGTGGTTGATGTACGCGGGCAGCATCGCGACGAGCATCGCGGCCTCCGACCGCTTGATGGTCTTGAGGACGAGGGTGCCGTCGGGGCTGCCGAAGAACATCTCCCCGCTGTTGGCGGTGGTGGTGACGTTGTGGGGCATCTTCCCCATGAAGAAGTTGTGGATCAGGTTCTCGGCGCCCAGGGACTGCAGGTACGTGGCCCTCGTCCAGCCGAGGGCGCTGCGGAAGCAGGCAAACTCCTCCGGACACAGCGCCCACATCGTGAACTCCGTCCCCCCTTCGGCGCACGTGAACACGTTTGGCTTCGACACTTCGGGGGACAGGCAGACGCTCGCGCTCAGAGACGTGCTCGAGAGCCGCTTCTTGAGGCCGCTAACGCAGCCTTCGACGTCGGACTCGGGGTCGAGCTCGTCCGCCGTGAGGCTGCAGAGGCCCGTCAGGGCCTGCACAAGCATCGTCCAGTTGGGGTCGCCGGGGAGGACGCTCTTCTGCAGCATTCCGCTGACGAGGCGCTGCGGGCACGCGCACGTGGCGCGCCAGGCCTCGAAGGCGGGGTGCGTGTGCAGGACGTTGAGGAGCTCCGCGCTGCTGAGGTCGCCCTTGCCCTCGGGGTCGAACAGCCCCAGCAGCTCATGCGGACGGCTCAGGGGCAGCTCCGCGCTCGGACTGACCCTCTGCAGCGCCCGCATAACGGCCACGCATCCCGCCGTGGGGTACCGGGCCGTCGTGTCCGCCGGGTCCATGCCGTACACGCGGCACATGAACGCCGCGCGCTCCTCGAAGGACCCCAGCAGCAACACCCGCATGGACTCCAGGTACGGCCGCAGCGGGATCAGGTCCCCGGCCTCGTAGAAGGCCTCGTACAGCCCGTGCACCAGCTTGTCGCCGCAGAGGACGGCGTACGCCCGCACAAACTCGTCGAAGTCCAGGCGCCCAGAATGGTCCGTGTCAAGGGCCTCGAAGCCCTTGATGAGCTGCTTCAGCAGCGGCATCGGGATGAGTGTGGCGCTCTGCAGCGCCTCCAGCCACGCAACCCGGAGGACGGGGAGCACCGTTCGTATGTCGCGAAAGGAGTTCTGGAGCGCAACGCATGCGCCGTTGTCTCTCGTCAGCCGGAGGGTCTGGGCATCAGGGCTCAGCTCGATCTGCGTGACGCAGGTGAGAGGGAGCTCTTTGGGCGGCGAGGCATCTTGAGGTACGTAAAATATGACGTGGTGCCGCAAGATCAGCAGCCGCAAAATCTTCCCGGCCTGCGATTCGCACGCGAACACGGCCCGAACGTAGTCCGGCAGCGCCGTGTTGCGGAGCTTCTCTTCCGACTCCAAAAGCGTGACGCACCGCGGCGTGCTGGCGACCAGAGCGGTGTCGGTTGGGTACAGGGCGGCCGATAGAAGGAGGCCCCCGGCCGAAGGGTACACCGCATCCGGCGTCCGCGGGCGGGCGGCGACGATCTGGAAGCCTTGCCACAGCCGAGTCTCGATTTCTGATAAAGTGTCGGAGGTCTGCCTGATGAGCAATGAGAGCAACGCCACAACGCCATCGAAGTCCTCAGCAAAGCCCGACAGCACGAGCTCGCCCACGGAGCCTTTGAGCCTCAGGAGAGCGGGTGCACTTTCCGTATGGCACACCGCGCCGGTCAAGTTCAAGTAAGTGGGCCCGCTGCCCGTGTTCTCAGGGAAGAAGAAGACCACCCCGACGCAGCAATGAAGGACTCCGGGAGTGCGGCATGTGGCGCTGGTGGCGAGGGTGCATGCCAAGCCCAAGACATACTGCTGTGGGCCAGGTAAGGAGGACAGGCACTCCATTACTGTGGCATCTGTTGTGGGGTCCTCCATGTTTCCTGCGACCACACGACCCTCAGCCATGGGGAAACACAAAACAAAAACTGGACGCAACGGGGGCAGCCTTGGCACTGAAGCTGTGAGATGGTTTCTATTTCTTTGCTCCTCGTCTACCCTCAGCCACTCCTAGATATCCCCCTTCCGATGCTATGGAGCAGTCCTGATTAACACGTTCCCTGAGCTTACTGTCACTTACATCACTTACACACAAGCACGCGGCTCTTGGCATTGACATCACGCACGGCCACTAATGTATCCATGAGGGTGAAGGGCCACTGGGTGGGCTTTGGGTGAGGTTCAGGGGACCTTCCCCCAATTTTGAGGATAGGACCTCAAAAGCACAGTTCAGAAGGGAATTGGCTCGTTGTAATGGGCTATCAAGCCCCAACAAGGGTTCACATGTCTGAAAATAGGGTATGACATCACAACTGACAAGATCCTAGGGCACTATGAACAGCAGCCCGCGTTTTGCTAAAAACAGCCATTCCAACCCCGTTTTACATCCCAGACATTGCAAACGAGACTGATTTATGGGTCATCCTTCATTTTGTGTTTTGGCAATTGTACTATGGGGGTTGCAATGAGTAGCTTTGTATGTTGTTTTTTGCTGCTGTTAGAATCCTATTAGGAGTGATGTCATACCCTATGTTTGGCCCTGTTGAGGCCGGGGCTCACCATTGAAAGGCCTGGGGTGATCATTTAAAGGCTTGGGCCCACCAATGAAAGGCTTGGGCTCAACATTTAAAGGCTTGGTCTCACCATTTCACAGACTGGGGCTCACTATGCAAAGGCTTGGGCGACCCTAAGCCTTTAAAATGGTGAGCCCACGCCTTCAAATGGTGAACTCAGGCCTTTCAATGGTGACCCCTGGCCTTTAAATGGTGACCCCATGCCTTTAAACGGTGAGCCTAGGCCTTTAAATGGTGAGCCCAAAATTGTGAGCGCGGGCCGATAAGTCATGAGCCCAAGCCTTGAAGCGGTGAACCTAGGTCTTTAAATGGTGAGGCCAAGCCTTGCAATGGTGAGCCCAAGCCTTTAAATGGTGAGCCCAAGCATTTAAATGGTGAGCCCAAGCCTTGCAATGGTGAGCCCAAGCTTTTAAATGGTGAGCCCAAGCCTTTAAATGGTGAGCCCAAGCCTTTAAATCGTGAGTCCAAGCCTTTAAATGGTGAGCCTAGGCCGTTAAATGGTGAGCCTAAGCGTGTAAATGGTGAGTCCCAGCCTGTAAATGGTGAGCCCAAGCCTTTAAATGGTGAGTCCAAGCCTTAATGGTGAGCCTAGGCCGTTAAATGGTGAGCCCAAGCGTGTAAATGGTGAGCCCAGGCCCTTGAAATGGTGCATCCAGGCCTTCAGATGGTGAGCCCACGCCTTTAAATGGTGAGTCCAAGCCTGTAAATGTGAGTCCAAGCCTTTAAATGGTGAGCCCAAGCCTTTAAATCGTCAGTCCAAGCCTGTAAATGGTGAGACCAAGCCTTTAAATGGTGAGTCCAAGCCTTAATGGTGAGCCTAGGCCGTTAAATGGTGAGCCCAGGCGTGTAAATGGTGAGCCCAAGCCTTTAGATGGTGCGCCCAGGCCTTCAAATGGTGAACCCAAGCCTTTAAATGGTGAGCCCAAGCGTTTAAATTGTGAGACCGGGCGTTTAAATGGTGAACCCAAGCCTTGTCTTGGTGAGCCGAGGGCTTTGATTGCTGACACTAAGCCTTTAAATGGTGAGCCCACGCCGTCAAATGGTGAACCCAAGCCTTTAAATGGTGACTCTGGGCCTTTAAATGTTGACCCCATGCCTTTAAACGGTGAGCCCAAGCCTGTTAATGGTGAGCCCAAGTTTGTAAATTGTGAGCGCGCGCCGTTAAGTGATGAGCCCAAGCCTTTAAATGGTGAGCCCAAGCCTTGAACCGGTGAACGTAGGTCTTTAAATAGTGAGTCGGAGCTTTTAAATGGTGAGCCCAAGCCTTTAAATGGTGAGCCCAGGCCTTGAAATGGTGAGCCCAAGCCTTTAAGTGGGGAGCCCAAGCCTTTAAATTGTGAAGGTATCCCTTTAAATCGTGAGCCCAAGCCTTGAAATGGTGAGCCCAAGCATTTAAATGGTGAGCCCGAGGGCTTTAAATGGTGAGCCCACGCCTTTAAATGGTGAGCCCAAGCCTGTAAATGGTGAGCCCAAGTTTGTAAATTGTGAGCGCGCGCCGTTAAGTGATGAGCCCAAGCCTTTAAATGGTGAGCCCAAGCCTTGAACCGGTGAACGTAGGTCTTTAAATAGTGAGTCGGAGCTTTTAAATGGTGAGCCCAAGCCTTTAAATGGTGAGCCCAGGCCTTGAAATGGTGAGCCCAAGCCTTTAAGTGGGGAGCCCAAGCCTTTAAATTGTGAAGGTATCCCTTTAAATCGTGAGCCCAAGCCTTGAAATGGTGAGCCCAAGCATTTAAATGGTGAGCCCGAGGGCTTTAAATGGTGAGCCCACGCCTTTAAATGGTGAGCCCAAGCATTTAAATGGTGAGCCCAAGCCGTTAATTGGTGAGCCTAAGCCTTTAAATGGTGAGCCCAAGCCATTAAATGGTGAGTGCAGGCCTTTAAATGGTGAAACCAAGGCTGTAAATGGTGAGCCCAGGCCTTGAAATGGTGAGTCCAAGACGTTAAATGATGAGCGCAAGCCTTAAATGGTGAGTGCAGGCCTTTAAATGGTGCAACCAAGCCTTTTAAATGCCTTTACCCGGTGAATCTTTCCAAATCCTAAAATGAGCCGGTTGGCATGGCTTGTCACACATCTCCAAATTCTGCCCCTGCTTTTAGCCTATAGATTTAGCACCCCATGAGGGCCGGAACCTATAACAATGGGTGGCCCAGATGCTTTTTGGTTTGGTGGGGTGCTTTGTCAAAAACCCTTGCCCAAAGCGGTCCTCTTGACAGAGAAAACTTGCCGACTTTTTTGCAAGTTAGGGTGGTCCGCTACCTGGGTGCCATGTTCACACCTAGTGAGCCACCAACCACTGGCACCGTCTCAAGCACTAGGCGAAGGCCTTGCCGGAGCCTAAGGCGGGGCTTAAATGCAGAGGCAAGCCCCCCCCCCCCCCCCTTCCGGTCTGAATGGCGTTGTTCCCCACCGGCCTTGACAACTGGAGTGCGGAAATATGAGCCAATCTTTCTGAATCCTAAAATGAGCCGGTTGGCATGGCTTGTCACACATCTCCAAATTCTGCCCCTACTTTTAGCCTATAGATTTAGCACCCCATGAGGGCCGGGTCCTATAACAATGGGTGGCCCGGATGCATTTTGGTTTGGTGGGGTGCTTTGTCAAAAACCCTTGCCCAAAGCCGTCCTCTTGACAGAGAAAACTTGCCGACTTTTTTGCAAGTTAGGGTGGTCCGCTACCTGCGTGTCATATTCACACCTAGTGAGCCACCAACCACCGGCACCGTGTCAAGCACTAGAGGGAGGCCTTGCCGGAGCCTAAGGCGGGGCTTAAATGCAGAGGCAAGCCCCCCCCCCCCCCCTTCCGGTCTAAATGGTGCTGTTCCCGGCCGCCCCTTGAGAACTGGAGTGCGGAAATATGAGCCAATCTTTCTGAATCCTAAAATGAGCCGGTTGGCATGGCTTGCCACACATCTCCAAATTCTGCCCCTACTTTTAGCCTATAGATTTAGCACCCCATGAGGGCCGGGACCTATAACAATGGGTGGCCCGGATGCCTTTTGGTTTGGTGGGGTGCTTTGTCAAAAACTCTTGCCCAAAGCCGTCCTCTTGACAGAGAAAACTTGCCGACTTTTTTGCAAGTTGGGGTGGTCCGCTACCTGGGTGCCATATTCACACCTAGTGAGCCACCAACCACTGGCACCGTCTCAAGCACTAGGCGAAGGCCTTGCCGGAGCCTAAGGCGGGGCTTAAATGCAGAGGCAACCCCCCCCCCCCCCTTCCGGTCTGAATGGCGCTGTTCCCAGCCGCCCCTGACAACTGGAGTGCGGAAATATGAGCCAATCTTTCTGAATCCTAAAATGAGCCGGTTGGCATGGCTTGTCACGCATCTCCAAATTCTGCCCCTACTTTTAGCCTATAGATTTAGCACCCCATGAGGGCCGGAACCTATAACAATGGGTGGCCCGGATGCTTTTTGGTTTGGTGGGGTGCTTTGTCAAAAACCCTTGCCCAAAGCCGTCCTCTTGTGAGAGAAAACTTACCGACGTTTTTGCAAGTTAGGGTGGTCCGCTACCTGCGTGTCATGTTCACACCTAGTGAGCCACCAACCACCGGCACCGTCTCAAGCACTAGAGGGAGGCCTTGCCGGAGCCTAAGGCGGGGCTTAAATGCAGAGGCAAGCCCCCCCCCCCTTCCGGTCTAAATGGCGATGTTCCCGGCCGCCCTTGAGAACTGGAGTGCGGAAATATGAGCCAATCTTTCTGAATACTAAAATGAGCCGGTTGGCATGGCTTGTCACACATCTCCAAATTCTGCCCCTACTTTTAGCCTATAGATTTAGCACCCCATGAGGGCCGGAACCTATAACAATGGGTGGCCTAGATGCTTTTTGGTTTGGTGGGGTGCTTTGTCAAAAACCCTTGCCCAAAGCCGTCCTCTTGTGAGAGAAAACTTGCCGACTTTTTTGCAAGTTAGGGTGGTCCGCTACCTGGGTGTCATATTCACACCTAGTGAGCCACCAACCAGTGGCACCGTCTCAAGCACTAGAGGGAGGCCTTGCCGGAGCCTAAGGCGGGGCTTCAATGCAGAGGCAAGCCCCCCCCCCCCTTCCGGTCTAAATGGTGCTGTTCCCGGCCGCCCCTAACAACTGGAGTGCGGAAATATGAGCCAATCTTTCTGAATCCTAAAATGAGCCGGTTGGCATGGCTTGTCACACATCTCCAAATTCTGCCCCTACTTTTAGCCTATAGATTTAGCACCCCATGAGGGCCGGAACCTATAACAATGGGTGGCCCAGATGCCTTTTGGTTTGGTGGGGTGCTTTGTCAAAAACCCTTGCCCAAAGCCGTCCTCTTGACAGAGAAAACTTACCGACGTTTTTGCAAGTTAGGGTGGTCCGCTACCTGGGTGCCATATTCACACCTAGTGAGCCACCAACCACTGGCACCGTCTCAAGCACTAGGCGAAGGCCTTGCCGGCGCCTAAGGCGGGGCTTAAATGCAGAGGCAAGCCCCCCCCCCCCCCTTCCGGTCTAAATGGCGCTGTTCCCGGCCGCCCCTTGACAACTGGAGTGCGGAAATATGAGCCAATCTTTCTGAATCCTAAAATGAGCCGGTTGGCATGGCTTGTCACGCATCTCCAAATTCTGCCCCTACTTTTAGCCTATAGATTTAGCACCCCATGAGGGCCGGAACCTATAACAATGGGTGGCCCGGATGCTTTTTGGTTTGGTGGGGTGCTTTGTCAAAAACCCTTGCCCAAAGCCGTCCTCTTGTGAGAGAAAACTTACCGGCGTTTTTGCAAGTTAGGGTGGTCCGCTACCTGGGTGCCATGTTCACACCTAGTGAGCCACCAACCAGTGGCACCGTCTCAAGCACTAGGCGAAGGCCTTGCCGGAGCCTAAGGCGGGGCTTAAATGCAAGGCAAACCCCCCCCCCCCCTTCCGGTCTGAATGGCGTTGTTCCCGGCCGCCCCTTGACAACTGGAGTGCGGAAATATGAGCCAATCTTTCTGAATCCTAAAATGAGCCGGTTGGCATGGCTTGTCACACATCTCCAAATTCTGCCCCTACTTTTAGCCTATAGATTTAGCACCCCATGAGGGCCGGAACCTATAACAATGGGTGGCCCGGATGCTTTTTGGTTTGGTGGGGTGCTTTGTCAAAAACCCTTGCCCAAGGCCGTCCTCTTGGCAGAGAAAACTTACCGACTTTTTTGCAAGTTAGGGTGGTCCGCTACCTGGGTGCCATGTTCACACCTAGTGAGCCACCAACCAGTGGCACCGTCTCAAGCACTAGAGGGAGGCCTTGCCGGAGCCTAAGGCGGGGCTTAAATGCAGAGGCAACCCCCCCCCCCCTTCCGGTCTGAATGGCGCTGTTCCCGGCCGCCCTTGACAACTGGAGTGCGGAAATATGAGCCAATCTTTCTGAATCCTAAAATGAGCCGGTTGGCATGGCTTGTCACACATCTCCAAATTCTGCCCCTACTTTTAGCCTATAGATTTAGCACCCCATGAGGGCCGGAACCTATAACAATGGGTGGCCCGGATGCTTTTTGGTTTGGTGGGGTGCTTTGTCAAAAACCCTTGCCCAAAGCCGTCCTCTTGTGAGAGAAAACTTACCGGCGTTTTTGCAAGTTAGGGTGGTCCGCTACCTGGGTGCCATGTTCACACCTAGTGAGCCACCAACCACTGGCACCGTCTCAAGCACTAGGCGAAGGCCTTGCCGGCGCCTAAGGCGGGGCTTAAATGCAGAGGCAACCCCCCCCCCCCCCCTTCCGGTCTGAATGGCGTTGTTCCCGGCCGCCCCTTGACAACTGGAGTGCGGAAATATGAGCCAATCTTTCTGAATCCTAAAATGAGCCGGTTGGCATGGCTTGTCACACATCTCCAAATTCTGCCCCTACTTTTAGCCTATAGATTTAGCACCCCATGAGGGCCGGAACCTATAACAATGGGTGGCCCGGATGCTTTTTGGTTTGGTGGGGTGCTTTGTCAAAAACCCTTGCCCAAAGCCGTCCTCTTGGCAGAGAAAACTTACCAACGTTTTTGCAAGATAGGGTGGTCCGCTACCTGCGTGCCATATTCACACCTAGTGAGCCACCAACCACCGGCACCGTGTCAAGCACTAGAGGGAGGCCTTGCCGGAGCCTAAGGCGGGGCTTAAATGCAGAGGCAAGCCCCACCCCCCCTTCCGGTCCCAATGGTGCTGTTCCCGGCTTGCCTTTAAATGGTGAGCCCAAGCGTTGAAATGGTGAGCCCAAGACGTTTAAATTGTGAGCCCCAGCCTTAAAATGGTGAGCCCAAGCGTTGAAATGGTGAGCCCAAGCGTTGAAATGGCAAGCCAAAGCATTTACATGGTGAGCCCAAGCATTTAAATGGGGAGCCCGAGCCTGTAAATGGTGAGCCCAAGCATTTAAATGGTGAACCCAAGCCTTTAAATGGTGAGCCCAAGCCTTTAAACGGTGGGCCAAAGCCTTTAAATGGTGAGTCCAGGCCTTTAAATGGTGAGCCCAAGTCTTTAAATGGTGAGCCCAAGCCTTTAAATCGTGAGCCCAAGCCTTTAAATGGTGAGCCTAAGCCTTTACATGGTGAGCCCAAGCGTTGAAATGGTGAACCCAAGCCTTTACATGGTGAGCCCAAGCATTTAAATGGTGAACCCAAGCCTTTAAATGGTGAGCCCAAGCCTTTAAATGGGGAGCCCGAGCCTGTAAATGGTGAGCCCAAGCATTTAAATGGTGAGCCCAAGCCTTTAAATGGTGAGCCCAAGCCTTTAAATGGTGGGCCAAAGCCTTTAAATGGTGAGTCAGGGCCTTTAAATGGTGAGCCCAAGCCTTTAAATGGTGAGCCAAAGCCCTTAAATTGTGAGCCCAAGCCTTTAAATGGTGAGCCCAAGCCTTTAAATGGTGAGCCCAAGCCTTTACTTGATGAGCCCAAGCATTTAAATGGTGAGCCCAAGCCTTTAAATGGTGAGTCCAAGCCTTTAAATGGTGAGCCCAAGCCTTTAAATGGTGAGCCCAAGCCTTTAAATGGTGAGTCCAAGCCTACAAATGGTGAGCCCAAGCCTTTAAATGGTGAGCCCAAGCCTTTAAATGGTGAGCCCAAGCATTTAAATGGGGAGCCCAACCCCCATTTGCCGTGTTGCTTCTGTATTGTGTTCCACACTTCCCTCATCTGCCGCAGGCCAGGACCGTCCTCCCATAGCTGATAGCACCACGCCCGGTGCCCTAGCTAGGTCTATTCCCGCTGTTTCTTCAGCAGTGGTGGGTTGGGCTGCCATTGATACGGAAGGTCCCGGTGCTACTCCTTCGTGTGCCCGGAGGCCCACGTCGAGCGTGGGTGATCCCCTCGTGTGACATTCCGCCGGATTGTTGTTTTGTTATGGGGCCCTGAACAGTTATGTTGCATCAGGTTGGTGCGTTTTGTTGGACGCCGCGGACTGTGCCCCACAGGTGTCGTTTCCGCGTTCGCGGTGTCCAGTGGTTGGTGTACGGGGGTTGTGTTGGTTGCGGCGGGTGCCATTTGTACGTTAGCGGTGCCCAGTAATTGGTGTACCCCCCCCCCCCTTGTATAAGATACGCAAAAGTCCCAAACTAATACGGTCCCTATGCCTACTGCAGCTTGGACAAGGCCGTGGATGCCCGGGTTCAAAAAGAGAAGATTGCATAGTGAGCTGGTGCAAGAAAGGAGAATATAATGCACAAATATCCCCGAAATAAGAGTTATGGGGGTTCCAGTGGGCAAACACTCACATCAAAAGTGTCCATGACCCTACGTAACTGGCAAATCTGTCACCAAACCCATGTCGTATGTGGCCGCACTACATTTATACCATATCAAATTAGGTACCAAATAAATACAGTCCCTACGCCTACTGTAGCTTGGACAAGAGCGTAGCTTATACAAAGGGGGGGGGGTACCGAGATTGTGCTGGTTGTTGCAGGGTCGTTTGACTGTTTTGCTGCCCAAGCACTCCCATCCTCCAGTCGTCCACCAGCTGCCTCGCCGCGTTCCTGTGTGCGTGAGGCCGAGGTGCTCCACTCCTGCACGCATCCCCCCCCCCCCCCCGCACACACACTGTCTGTGTCTTGTGTCCGTGGTCTGTGTGAGTGCATGCCTGTCTGCCTTCGCATATGTGCACGTGTGGCTTCACCACGCCGCACAGTCTCACAGCTAGATTTTATTGGCCAGGATTTGGGCTTGGGGATAGCGGCCCCGTTCCATATCTTGGGTGTCAAGAACACGCAAAAAGGGCAATTCAGATTGCAGAACTGATTGAAAGCTGCAGGATAACGTCATGGCCATGTTTTCAGTGGCTGGCAATAATGGTCAGGTTGGGAAGTATTTGCCGCATCGTGCGGTCATTTTACATCGCCCCCTGGGCCAGCTGGTGTCAAGGTGGGTTCGAGGGCCAAGGGAAGGGGGGCTGGTGGCGAGAAATCTCTGACCCTCATGCCCCTGGGAAGAGCTGGGTGTGAGGCCTGCGGGCGCAAAGCGGGGCGTGGGCGCAAGGGAGCGGTACGCTTGCAACACGCTAGTGCAACACAGAGCGCGAACGGGTCAGCAAGTGTAGATCAACACCGGCGGTGGGGAGAGGGGGGGCGGGGGGGGGGGGGCCAAATTCGACACAGCCTGGGCAGAGGGGGGTGCAGGGATGTGGACTACTGTCTGCCTAGAAAATGGGTAATGGGCATAAAGTTTTTTGTTGGGGGGGTTCGGTGCCAAGTCACACAGTTGGAAACGAATACCGCTCTCTTCTTTGCCCCTGTTGGGTCCGCACCCTACAGCGGGCGGAGCTCTACGGTATATACTATGCAGCCCAACTGGCTACCTGTACAAGACTCACGTGAGAATCGACACCAACAGTGAGGTTGCACGCAACCAAGTGTTTAGGCAGCGTGCGTTTGCAGCAAGAAAGCCGCAACAGCACAGGCTGGGCCGCATTTTTTGGCTCCGATGCTAGAGCAACATCAGCGTCAGCATCAGCAGAGTGCCCATTCTGTTACGCAGGCCTAGGGAGCCACTCGCTATGCAGGGGGAAAACGCGCCTTTACTTTCTTTCGAACCAACCTCACAAACACTGTTGAAGACCAACACTCATAAGCAAAGGAAACAAACGTGACAAATGGGCCGACAATGGGAACAGTACCTGCCTACCGCCAGAGAGTAGGGGCCTCCGCGCGCTGGAACCTTTGCTGGTGCGGCGCGTTTGATTGGCAACCAATTTGAGCCACCAAAGTTGCAATGCCAATTAGAACCTGCTCAAACCCCTCCCCACCCACCCACCTCCAGAGCAGTCTACATCAGGCACACAAGACCAGACTGTCAAAATCCAACTCTGGCAACCCCCCGTGGACGCTCAGACCCAAATGAAAAGGAGCGCAGGCGGACCCTGCGCCGTGGCACACGACCAAAGGAGCAACAGGTCTGTTCAGGGACCCGCATCAAAGCCATGAGGAAATGTCCCAGAGGATTTGGGGGAGAAGTGGTTCCATGAAAGCTGCTTGGTGACCGTGTCGCACAACCTGCGGTCAATGTCATGTGCTTTTGCTCTGTTTTTGTTCGTGGAGGTCAGCTGGGGCAGGATGGGGGAGAAGGTTAGGCCACGAAGACAAAACAAAAACGAGGGACAACAGGCCGGCGAAGACATCCGACTCCAGTTGTCAAGGTGAAGGTAAATGAAAGGTTCCTGCGGACAGTGTCGCTTGACCTGTGGTGGAAACTCTACATTCAGCGCCACTGTTGCTCAACTTGCAGCTCTGGCCCTCGGTCAGGTCTTCGGTTAGGTCTTACTCTAGCTCTCAGTCAAGCCCTAGTTCTCATTTTACCTCTAATGCTAGCTCTAATGTTACCTCTAGCTCTAGCTCTAGCTTTAGCTCTAAACTGACCTCTGCTTTAGCTCTAGCTCTGACTCTAGCTCTCGCTGTGGCTGTAGCTGTGGCTGTAGCTCTAACTCTAGCTCTAGGTCAGACTGTCACTTGCGCCTTAGCTCTAAATTTGGCTCTAGCTCTAGCTCTAGCTCTAGCCCCACCCCAAGCTCTGGTTCCTCCGGTACCTTTTAGGTATCGTAGTTAATTCTAGGTCCCGCTCTACCCCAAACCCTACCTCGAGCCCTAATTTCTTGAAGTGCAGGGGCCACCAGTGTGAGCACCGGGACTGCCTGCAGCGAATCGTACACAGCACCACTTGCGCGTTGCACTGCCACAACCAAACGGGGGGGCAGCACGCAAATTGTGGCGCAACTGTCCAGTCAGCCGCCGAGGCGGATGGTTGCCGGGTACGTGGGCCCAGGCAGAGGGGAGTGGCGTTCGGCGGACTGTGAGGTGCCTCAGGATCTTTTTGAACCCCTTGAAACCCCCACGAAACAACGACCAGTACAGTCTTTATATCCACGTTCATATCCATCCACTTCTTCCGTTTCATCTGGCGCCGTATCTCCGTCCATCTACGCCCGTGTTTACATCACAACTTTGCTATCTCTGTAGGTTTCCGGTTACACAGGTCGCAGCTTCGGGTTTTGGTTGTTGCGGTGCTCCACCTCCGCACCGTCCTCGATCTTAATATTGGCTAACATATTTGCGTAGATGTGGTTGTCCTCGATGCGCCCGCCGCCCTTGGACTTGATGAACACGCCGTGCTGCTTGGAGTTGTGAATCAGGTTGCGGTACACCTTCGGGGCGGCCCCAGGGAGCACTCCGATGTTGGAGTACTCGTTGCTGTAGATATCGTTGTCTTGGATCGTCCCAAGGCCCTTCTCCGCGACGCAGACGCCGCATTTGAGGGAGTGGTGGATGCAGTTGTGTTCCACCAGCGGGTCCCCCTGAGTGCAGACGGTGGGCGATGGGGATAAGGCTCCCAAATACGTAGGGAACAGGGGATGGCATCACAAAAAAGGAAGAGGGCTCGTTCGCAGCGGGTCGCGGTGGCAGCGGCAATCATCATCTCCCGCCAACCGTTCCAGTGCCCCCGCGGCAGGTCTCTGGCAATATCTATGGCGGCTGGTGGTGGACTTGCGCGCGCACACACACGCACGCACGAATGCACGCACGGACGGACACATGCAAACACAGAGAGACAGACAGACAAAGAGAGAGAGAGAGAGTTTGTGTGTGTATGCGTCAGTGCGTGCATTTGTGACGCCCAATACCATTGAAACAACAGCATAGCGTTCACTATTATACAATACCATCCGTGTGTGTGCCAAAGTATCAATTCCAATCATGCTCAAACTGCGAGGTATGTGTGTATGTGCGTGCGTGTGTGTGTGTGTGTGTGTGTGTGTGTGATCTGTACTATTTACGAGGTAGATCCATATGCAGCCATGAGATGGCAGGTGTATTCGGCTCAGTTTGCTGTCGCCTCTTTGCGCCTGTGATCCATCCCTTCTGCGGAATCAGAACCTCTGTGTGTGTACGGTGTAGCACAATGCAGATAATCAAGTGAGGTAACAAGGAGGTGAACACACTGACCAGTGCTTGCATGCACACCACACAATCCAGCACGTGTCGACAGGTATCAACCAAATCTGTGGCAGGTTTTAGCACCGTGTGTGGGGCACAGTTGTGTAGCGAAGGCTAATGTAGTGCCCCATCTCTTGGCAAGTGTGCCACATTTGCAAAAAAAAATGTGCGTGGGTCTGATCTGCCTGCATGATATGCACGTTTCTGTGAGGGCTTCATGCATTTCGTGCTGCTGCTGCTGCTGCTGCTGGTTTGCGACCGCACCGAATCGTCCCGTGTCCAGCGAACAATAAAGTCCCCCAAAAATACGGTCCGAACAGGAGTGTTCGTTGGACACGCCGTTCGGTACCCAATTAACTCGGTACCTAAACCCGGTGCCTAATTAATTGGGTCCCAAAAAATTACGGTCCGAACGGAAGTGTTCGTTGGACAAGGCATTCGTTGGACACGGGGGGGGGGGGGGGCGGGGGGCCACTTCCTCCAACCGCCTTCGTAACCTCTCCTGGTACCCCGTCCTACGCATCCCTGGGGCGCGGCGGCCGACCTCCTCCATGATGTCCACGTTGGAGTACGCGTTCTCGTAGATGTCGTTGTACGCGATGTGCCCCTTGCCGCGCGTGTGCACCCAGATGCCGTTCTGCTTGCTGCCGTGGATGTCGTTGTAGCGGATCAGCGGGTCCGCCCCGGCCTCGATGACGATGTTGGGCTGGCAGTTCCCGAACACGGAGTTGTGCTCCAGCGTCGGCCGGGCCCCGGGCTTCACGGCCACGCCGTATTGCTGCGACCCGTGCACTTTGCACCGCCGCACGCACGGGCGCGCGTCGGCGGCCACGACGACGCACGACAGATTCGCCGACGTGACGTCGCAGTCCTCGAGCACCCCCGCCCCCGCCTCGAAGCGCACGCAGGCGAAGTGCCGGTGGTGCTGCCGCAGCGTGAGCCCCACCAGCGTCCCCGCGGCGGTGAAGGTCGCCGCGCACGCCTCGCTCCGGTTCTCCACGACGACGCCCTCCCCCGCGCCCTTGACCGTGAGCCCCTCCTTGTCCATCACCAGCGCCTCGTCGTAGACGCCCTCGCGCACGACGATCGTGTCCCCCGAGTGGCAGCGCCGGATGGCCTCCTGTTTGGGCGGGTTTAGGGGCCGCTCGGGGGCAGGTTTGGGGTGGGCTTGGGGACGGCAATCGGGATGCAAGAATCATCCGTGACGTCCCTGGTCGAACGTAACTTGTTGCCCGATGCATACCCCAGACCCCAAATCTCACGGTCAGCTTTTGCCCATACCACAGCCACTGGTCATCAGAACCGGAGGATGCTCCATTTCCCCTGTTACCCGACAGCACCAGCTTCCTCACCTCGAGCGACTACAAAGACAAAGACCATGCAGGTCCCGACCACTGCACCAAACATGGGGCAGCATCGCACATGTATGCACTTGCAGCATACAGATGTACAAAAGAAATGCCCATGTGAAACAACACCTCAACTAAAAAACAGGCCGGTAATTTACTGGCTCCAAAAGATACTGGAAACCGAGAAACGGGGAGGGGGGGGGGCTCTCCGTGCACAAGTCGGTCCCCTCTTCACGTCCCTGCCCCTGAGACTTTCAGCCTGGCAGAGGCTCGAGCAGCCAAACCTGAATACTGCGGAATAGGCCACAGCCATGCGGGTCCACCACAACGATGGAGCCCGCGAGGAGCCGCTCGATCCACTGCCCCTGTGTCGCGACGGTGCTGCTGAGCGTCAGGAGCTGCGCCTTTAGCACCTCAAGCTCAGCATCGCAGGCGCCATCGGCCATGGGCACGACGCTCTACCGCGTCCCACAGTATAAGGCTGTGGACAGAGGACAGGGGCCAGTGCCAGCGTCACAAGTGGTGCTGACGTCGGCTGAGAAACTCCTGATCCCAGAATCATCCCGAAAACCGTCTAATGGGTGCCCCCCTTCCCCTCTTGTGAGAGCAACGGTAAAAGCACTGGAAATGACGGAATCAGCACGCCCGGACGATTAGGCAACCAGTGGCTGGATCATCAGCATCCCCGAAATACCATCCCCAGCCCCCAATCACAGAAAAAACTTCATCTTCAAGGACAACCAGAATGGAACCACCAAATTCCATGGTTCCAAAATTCTATTGCCTTCGGCAAGGCACCTCGAAGAGGGGAGAGGGACAACCATTCTTGAGCTGCCGAGGCTGGAAAACTGCATAAGCAGGTTGTGCCCTAGACCCCTTGGGAGCCCCCCCCCATAAAACCCAAATAGGGTGAAAAACACACAACGAGGGTCTAACACATGCTTTACATAGGATGTTTGATCATTTTGGATGGTCAAAGTATCAAAAAAATCAGTTTCGGAAATTTCCATTTTTGAGCTGCCAAGGCTGGAAAACTGCATAAGCAGGTTGTGCCCTAGACCCCTTGGGAGCCCCCCCCCCCCCCCCAACACCCAAGTAGGGTGAAAAACATGTAAATACAACCTAAAACACGCTTTACATACCTTGGATGGTCATTTTAGGTGATCACAATATCATAAAAATAAGTTTCGAAAACTTCGATTTTTGAGCTGCCCAGGGTGAAAAACTGCAAAAGCAGGTTGTGTACCAATCCCTTGGGAGACCCCCCACCCCACCCCGGACCGAATACTCAAATAGGGTGAAAAACACATAAATGCGGGCTAAAACATGCTTTACATACCTTGGATGGTCATTTTAGGTGATCACAATTTCAAAAAAACAAGCAGCCCAGGGTGAAAAATTGCATTAGCAGGTTGTGCACCAATCCCTTGGGACACCCCCCCCCCGCCCCGGACCTAATACCCAAATAGGGTAAAAAACACGTAAATACGACCTAAAACATGCTTTACATACCTTGGATGGTCATTTGAGGTGATCATGGTATCAAAAAAATAAGTTTCGAAAACTTCGATTTTTGAGCTGCCCAGGGTGAAGAATTGCATCAGCAGGTTGTGGGCCGGCCCATTTACTTGGCCATTATTGGTGGAAACAGTCATTTTGCGTCTTTGGCACCGGCATTGGCCGGCCCTCAGCAAGGCTAGAGACTGCAAAAAACGTCCTTCCGTATCCTAGTAGGTATATACTGACACAACATCCCCACTCACACCCCTTAGAGTGGGTACCACGGGGTCACCGAGGTTGCCAAAACCGCCGACATACCAAAAATGGCTAAAAAGTGTATAAACTGAATAAGCGCTCGTCCTACTCCGCCCCATACAAACCCCATGGAGTGGGACCTGGAAACACTTTTTCGGCTCAAAATCGAAAAAAACCAAAAGATTCATGATTTTCGACCGAAAAAAAGGGGTTTGACCCCCCCCCCCCACCTCCCTAAAAACTTGAAAATAGTGGGTTTCAAGTGGGGGGGTCTGGGGGGGGTCCGGACCAAAAACTCATTGGGGGATGCGTTTATTGGACAAAATAATGATTTTACAAGGGGTTAAACCAACAATTCAACCCCTTGGGGTAGACGACACACCTAGACAAAAGGCAATGCAGCATCAGAAGGCAGGCGGGATGGCAGCTCACACCGTCCTCTTGATGTAGGAAGGTGGAGTAGAGGGGGGCTATAGCAAAAGCCACACTACCAAATTCACCCAAAAACTTGTCCTACTTCGTCTACAGCCTTGGCTCAATGCCTTCTTGTTCGGCAATGAGGTTGACTATGGCCAACTCCTCGGTGTTTGCACTCACTATGTACGGCCTGCTACACAACTGATCGAACACGAGGCATAAGAAAGTGCATGTTGGGGAAACCAACAACAACACAGCAACAAGCGCAGCACCCAACGTGTATTGCGCACATTATATACTTGCGCCGCAAGGCCATGAGGCAACGGAAACTGGGCTCGCATACGCCCCCGTGTCACAGGCGCATGGTCATAACCACATTGTTCAGTGTTTTGCTTGCTGCACTGCAGCATAGACCAGTTTTGTACCACACCAGGTGGTTGCTGACTGTGCATTGGCTTTGGTCCTCTGGACACTGAGGTCAGCTCGCACCCACCACCCACCCACACACAGTGCCGGTTAGTCTCTAACCCTTGCCCTGCAGGTCGTGCCCCTATCATGCACTTGCTCCCTGGCACGTGGCCTTGCGCCGCAAGGAAGGGAGGGGTCTAGACCATGTCAGCGGACGCTGCTTCCAAAGTTCGGTGCGCCCGTAATTCAGCCAATACCTGCCTACAATCCCACTGCGTAAATGACACATTCCACAATGAAGCACGCACAACCCGCACCATCCCCCTAACATCCGAGTCTACACTACAGTTGTCCGGGTAAGCCACTAATAATACACAACAATCACAACATTATCTGACACATAAGATTTTGTGCCCCCGATGCTTCAGAGCGGGGGACAAAATTAGAAGTGGCCCACAAGTGGGCCCAGTGGCTACATAACCCATGTGGTTTGGGGGGTCCCCAATGCTTCAGAGCAGGGGACAAAATCAGAATTGGCCCAAAAGTGGTCCCAGTGGCTACATAATCACTGCCATCTAGGGGGTCCCCGAAGCTTCACAGCGGGGGACAAAATCAGAAGTGGCCCACAAGTGATCCCAGTGGCTGAATAACCCCTGCTGTCCGGGGGTCCCAGATGCTTCACAGCGGGGAACAAAATCGGGAGTGGCCCAAAAGTGGGCCCAGTGGCTGCATAACGCCTACCATCTGGGGGGGCCCCGATGCTTTAGAGCGGGGGACAAAATCAGAAGTGGCCCACAAGTGGGTCCAGTGGCTACACAACCCCTGCCATCTGGGGGGTCCTTGATGTTTCAGAGCGGGGGACAAAATCACAAGTAGCCCACAAGTGGGCCAGTGGCTACATAACCCCTGCCGTTTGGGAGGTCCCTGATGCTTTAGAGTGGGAGACAAAATCAGAAGTGGCCCACAAGTGGTCCCAGTGGCTGAATAACCCCTGCCATCGAGGGCGTCCCCGATGCTTCACAGCGGGGGACAAAATCAGAAGTGGCCCACAAGTGGGCCCAGTGGCTACATAACCCCTGCAATTTGGGGGTACCCGATAGTTCAAAGCGGGGGACAAAATCGGAATTGGCCCACAAGTGGGCCAGTGGTTACATAACCCCTGCCATCTGGGGGGTCCTTGATGTTTCAAAGCGGGGGACAAAATCAGAATTGGCCTACAAGTGGTCCCAGTGACTGCATAACCCCTGCTGTCCGGGGGTCCTAGATGCTTCACAGCGGGGAACAAAATCAGAAGTGGCCCACAAGTGGGCCCAGTGGCTGCATCACCCCTACCATCTGTGGGGTCCTTGATGCTTTAGAGCGGGGGACAAAATCAAAAGTGGCCCACAAGTGGGCCCAGTGGCTACATAACCCCTGCCGTCTGGGGGATCCCTGATGTTTCAAAGCAGGGGACAAAATCAAAAGTGGCCCACAAGTGGCCCCAGTGGCTACATAACTCCTGCCATTTGGGGGGTCCTTGATGCTTCAAAGCGGGGGACAAAATCAGAATTGGCCCAGAAGTGGGCCAGTGGCTACATAATTCCTGCCGTCTGGGGGGTCCGTGATGCTTTAGAGCGGGGGACAAAATTAGAAGTGGCCCAAAGGTGGGCCCAGTGGCTACATTACCCCTGCCATCTGGGGGTCCCCGATGCTTTAGAGCGGGGGACAAAATCAGAAGTGGCCCACAAGTGGTCCAAGTTGGTGGATAAACCCTACAGTCTAGGGGTCCTTGATGTTTCAAAGCGGGGGACAAAATTAGAAGTGGCCCACAAGTGGGCCCAGTGGCTACATAACTCCTGCCGCCCGGCAGGTCCCCGATGCTTTAGAGCGGGGGACAAAATTAGAAGTGGCCCACAAGTGGGCCCGGTGGCTACATAACTCCTGCCGCCCGGGAGGTCCCCAATGCTTTAGAGCGGGGGACAAAACCAGAAGTGGCCCAAAAGTGGTCCAAGTTGGTGCATAACCCTTGCAGTTTGGGGGTCCTTGATGTTTCAAAGTGGGGGACAAAATCACAAGTAGCCCACAAGTGGGCCAGTGGCTACATAACCCCTGCCGTTTGGGGGGTCCCTGATGCTTCAGAGCGGGGTACAACACCAGAAGTGGCCCACAAGTGGTCCCAATGGCTGAATAACCCCTGCCATCTAGGGCGTCCCCGATGCTTCACAACGGGGGACAAAATCAGAAGTGGCCCACAAGTGGGCCCAGTGGCTACATAACCCCTGCAATTTGGGGGGTACCCGATAGTTCAAAGCGGGGGACAAAATCGGAATTGGCCCACAAGTGGGCCAGTGGTTACATAACCCCTGCCATCTGGGGGGTCCTTGATGTTTCAAAGCGGGGGACAAAATCAGAAGTGGCCTACAAGTGGTCCCAGTGACTGCATAACCCCTGCTGTCCGGGGGTCCTAGATGCTTCACAGCGGGGAACAAAATCAGGAGTGGCCCACAAGTGGGCCCAGTGGCTGCATCACCCCTACCATCTGTGGGGTCCCTGATGCTTTAGAGCGGGGGACAAAATCAAAAGTGGCCCACAAGTGGGTCCAGTGGCTACATAACCCCTGCCGTCTGGGGGATCCTTGATGCTTCAGAGCGGGGGACAAAATCAGAATTGGCCCACAAGTAGGCCAATGGCTACATAACTCCTGCCGTCTAGGAGGTCCCCGATGCTTTAGAGCGGGGGACAAAATCAGAAGTGGCCCAAAAGTGGGCCCAGTGGCTACATAACCCCTGCCGTTTGGGGGTGCCCGATGCTTTAGAGCGGGGGAAAAAACCAGAAGTGGCCCAAAAGTGGTCCAAGTTGGTGCATAACCCCTGCACTCTGGGGGTCCTTGATGTTTCAAAGCGGGGGACAAAATGAAAAGTGGCCCACAAGTGCACACAAGTCCATGGGCCCAGTGGCTACATAACCCCTGCCATTTGGGGGGTCCTAGATGGTTCAGAGCGGGGGACAAAATCGGAATAGGCCCACAAGTGGCCAGTGGCTACATAACTTGTACCGTCTGTGAGGTCCCCGATGCTTTAGAGTGGGGGCCAAAATCAGAAGTGGCCGAAAAATGGGCCCAGTGGCTGAATAACCCCTGCCATCTGGGGGGTCCCTGATGCTTCAGAGCGGGGGACAAAATCAGAAGTGGCCGAAAAGTGATCCAAGTTGGTGCATAACCCCTGCCGTTTGGGAGGTCCCCGATGCTTTGGAGTGGGGCACAAAATCAGAAGTCGCCCACAAGTGGGCCCAATGGCTACATAACCCCTGCCATCTGGGGGGTCCCAATGCTTCAGAGCGGGGGACAAAATCAGAATTGGCCCAAAGGTGGTCCAAGTTGGTGCATAACCCCTGCAGTCTAGGGGGTCCTTGAGGTTTCAAAGCGGGGGACAAAATCAGAAGTGGCCCACAAGTGGGCCCGGTGGCTAGATAACCCCTGCCATTTGGGGGGTCCCTGATGCTTCAGAGCGGGGGACAAATTCGGAATTGGCCCACAAGTGGTCCCAGTGGCTGCGTACCCCAACCGTCTAGGGGGGTCACTGATGCTTCACAGCGGGAAAAAATATTAGAAGTGGCCCACAAGTATGCCCAGTGGCTGAATGACCCCTGCCGTACAGGGGGTCCCCAATGCTTCAGAGCGGGGGACAAAATCAGAAGTGGCCCAAAGGTGGTCCAAGTTGGTGCATAACCCTTGCAGCCTGGGGGGTCCTTGATGTTTCAAAGTGGGGGACAAAATCAGAAGTGGCCCACAAGTGGGCGCAGTGGCTACATAACCCCTGCCGTTTGGGGGGTCCTTGATGCTTCAGAGCGGGGGACAAATTCGGAATTGGCCCACAAGTGGTCCCAGTGGCTGCATAACCCCTGCCCTCTAGGGGGGTCCCCGATGCTTCACAGCGGGGGGAAATATTAGAAGTGGCCCACAAGTGAGCCCAGTGGCTGAATGACCCCTGCCGTCTGGGGGGTCCCCAATGCTTTAGAGCGGGGGACAAAATCAGAAGTGGCCCACAAGTGGTCCAAGTTGGTGCATAACCCTTGCAGTCTGGGGGGCCCTTGATGTTTCAAAGCGGGGAACAAAATCAGAAGTGGCCCACAAGTGGGCCCAGTGGCTACATAACCCCTGCAATTTGGGGGGTACCCGATGCTTTAGAGTGGGGCACAAAATCAGAAGTCGCCCAAAGGTGGGCCCAGTGGCTGCATAACCCCTGCCATCTGGGGGTGCCCGATGCTTTAGAGCGGGGGACAAAACCAGAAGTGGCCCAAAAGTGGTCCAAGTTGGTGCATAACCCTTGCAGTTTGGGGGTCCTTGATGTTTCAAAGTGGGGGACAAAACCAGAAGTGGCCCAAAAGTGGTCCAAGTTGGTGCATAACCCTTGCAGTTTGGGGGTCCTTGATGTTTCAAAGTGGGGGACAAAATCAGAAGTGGCCCACAAGTGGGCCCAGTGGCTACATAACCCCTACCGTTTGGGGGGTCCCTGATGCTTAAGAGCGGGGGACAAAATCAGAATTGGCCCACAAGTGGTCCCAGTGGCTGCATAACCCCTGCCCTCTAGCGGGGCTCCCCGATGCTTCACAGCGGGGGACAATATTAGAAGTGGCCCACAAGTGGGCCCAGTGGCTGAATAACCCCTGCCGTCTGGGGGGTCCCCAATGCTTTAGAGCGGGGGACAAAATCAGAAGTGGCGTACAAGTGGCCCAAAAGTTCTAAAACCTTGTTCTTTTTTTTTGAGTTTTTCTTTACTAGGTTCTGAAACCTAGTAAAAAAATTTTTTTACTAGGTCCCCAATACGGAGTAAAACCTAGTGACACTACCAAAAGTGGGGTGTGTAGTAAAACCTAGTAAAAATTTTTTTTTAATTTACTAGGTTTACTAGGTAATTTACGAGGTTCACTCCCACTTGGGACACTCTGGCACCGAACTTTTGAACCATCCGCTTGTTTCACATTCTTGCCAAGAACATGATCCTCCAACACATCACCCTTTGTTGACAGCCAAATGGCACAAGAGATGCACTACAATGTGCAACCGCTCTCTTGATTCTGTGGCTCAGTGGTCCGCAAATGTTCACTTTCCTTTTAAAATGCCTTCTAAAATCACGCATTGTTGTAAACCATCCGAAGTACTCTGTGTGGTTCCCTGTTCCACACACAGATCTGGGTTCATGTATTCTCACCACTTGAAGACTATTCAATCACAAAGAAAACAAAAATCAGAGGCCGTGAAAGCAGGTGCATAGGTTCAGGGATTTGTGGTGTAC
Organism: Eutreptiella sp. 'Long Island Sound 2002'; assembly: GCA_964036045.1. Taxonomy (NCBI): domain Eukaryota; phylum Euglenozoa; class Euglenophyceae; order Eutreptiales; family Eutreptiaceae; genus Eutreptiella; species Eutreptiella sp. 'Long Island Sound 2002'. The sequence continues at coordinate 12,301,189 of OZ038398.1, read as the reverse complement.
CGTGGTATGGAGCAACAATACTATTACTCAAAGAAAGAAAGTTCGTGGCAACATGCTGCGGCATGCCGCCGAAGGCACACCAACGGACTACCAGTTTCAGCCGCTGCAGCATGCTGCGGCATGCTGCTTACCGTTGGGGCTTCCTGGGTTCTCCGTCTACCCTTGAGCTTTGGGGGTGATGGCACGAGGGTTGGGGGAATTCAGACCGCGTTTAAAACTGCAGCCCGGATTTGCCCCAAATCGCTCACCGTAGTTAGCGCTTCTGAACAGCTCTAGTGTCAGGTAAATTTGAGGGTTCGAATTTGTTTGTTGAAACTGCCCAACTTCGAATACAGCCTTGTTTTTGAATGCACCCAGGGGAAAAAATTCCAAGACCCGAGCTGAGAACCTGTTTGCACCCGCACAGCGTGAATATCATTGGTGGCCCTGAGGAGGCGGTCCCATAAAGATGGCCCCCAGGCGGCAAGTGGTTGGTGTGTGCCTTTGTGGGGTTGTTTCTGTGTTGTCTGGAGAAAGACTACCCCTGCAGTCGGTCAGCAGAGCACATTGCAACACAGCACAGCACAGCACTACGAAGCGCGGCACAGCAAAGCACAGGGAGGATAGCCTCCTCTCCCCTCCTTCCCATTTGTGCGGGAGCACCTGTGGCCTGCGCTAGTGCTGAATGCTTGTACTGGCTGCTACAAAATGGGCGCATGCACACAGGATACACAAAGGTTTTTGGGGGATACACATGGGTACACACTTTTGAAGGTTGGGATACAATGGATACACAACACATCGTAGATTAGAAAGGAATGAATCTGCCACAGTCCCCCACGAGGTACATGCTATGATGAGCACGTATCCTGTCCCCTTGTGCCGATGAATACTCGTTTGCGCTTGGTCTTCCGCATGTTCTCAGGTTATCCCTGTGCCACACGCCTCTTCTTCTTCTTGGGCTCTGCACTAGACGTTGAAGATGATCCATCAGAATCAGACATGCGTTTCTGTGCTTGGGGTTCTGGGGGTTCGGGGAGTAATTTAAGAGGTAATGGTTTCATGGTGCCTGCAAGAAGAACAGGAAGAAAGAGATACACACGGAAAGCCCCAGCTGGACCTTTCCACCTGCCCACCACTTTCCTTCTGCTGTGAACATCGTCAGTCTTGAGGTCCTACAGAGAACACAGTGTCAGTTGACACCGCATCTCATCTGTCGCGCATCCACACTGCATGGGGCTCGCAGAAACACCTCCCTGCAGCCCGTGTCTGGTGCGCACATTTTGGCACATAGCAACCTTGAAATTGGGGGGAATATTTGGTACGAGGGGGTACAAATGGGATACACACGTTTGAAAATAGGGATACACATGGGATACACACTTTTGAAACTTGCAATATAACATGCACAAAACAATCAGATTGGGGTGCACACCAGCCTCATGACCGCTCCTTGTCCCTCCTCTGCTGCCCTGTGGCTCAGCGACCGGACCCCCCACCCGTTTCCCTTCATAGCATCGCTCACCTCCAGCTGCTCACATTCCAGTCGAACCCGTGAAAATGTATGTACCTCCCCTCTCAGCCTGCTTTGGGCATCAACCACGGGGGGCCTTTTAGAAGAGGAGGGGGCAGGAAGTGGGCTCGAACATCGCCCCCAGCCCCTCCTCCCCCAACCAAAGACCTCGACCAACAAGCAGGTCACACAAAAGGCATGGCACTGGACACCGGTGTACCACAAGTACTGCACCATCCTTTACCTGTGTCCCCCCTCAAAGTCAGCCTGCACTGCTCAGCGGCAAGGTCTCTCCGGTGGAGCCATGTTGATCAAGTGAAAAGGCCAATGTATTTTGAGAATAGTAACTGTTTGAAAATCGCAAATTGCTGACTCAAAACCGTGAATCTGGGCCGCAAAAGCCGCAAAATCCGACAAATGCTGAGCTTGCAGCGGAATGCCCATTGCAAGGGCTGTCGTGTGCGCGCCATGCGGACTGTCTCTGTTGGTCCACCCAAAAGCCCTTCCTTCTGACAGACATGTGAGACTCCTCCAGACAGCCACATACATAACGTCTCGACAAGACCCGCAGAACCGACATACCTCCTGAACGAGCCTGCCGCACGGGTGCCCCCCTGGACCATGGCCCTTGTCGGCCGGTGCTACTACAAAGCAGCGTCGGTACACCTACCCGGCCTTGCTGTGCCAGGGCGACTGCCTGACCCAAAACTTGACGAGGTTCACTCGGCCCATTGGCAGTCACCACAAGTCGAGCCCGGTTTGGGGTCAGATCGATCGGTGTTCCAAACAAATCTGCCCCGATCTTGTGGATGAAGTAAGACACACACGGGAAAAGAAGGCTGCACTATCCTCCCCCCTGACAATGTGCCACAGTACCATACCTCAGAGTGAACCTCTTCCTGAAGGGTTCGGGTCAGATCCTGGAGCTGTTGAGACGGCTTTAGTGAACAACGTCAGGTCCGTCCACAAGGTCTGTCTGCCAGCCGCACATGTCAAGCGTCGCTTGAAAATGTGCTCGTGGTGGTACCGGGTACCCCTTTTGCCCTTGTAGATTGACTCCCGACTTCAGAATTTCTGGTCAGTTGCAGGGCAAATCATTTGGCTAGCACATTGAAATTGCAGTGCACCAGCACACTGCGGGCGCTGGAAGGGACCAACGGGTTTGAAGTACAACCGGTGGTCAAGAACAATAATAGGGCGTTTGTCATTTGGTACTGAGACGCCATCTCAGGGCATAACTAGTGATGCATATCAGAGGGGGGGGTTGGTCCCCCTCGGCCGCCGCCCCCCCCCACCCCTTGTCCCGTCCACGGGTAGATGTCCACGGGTCCCTGGGTATGCAGGTCCACGGGTCCACAATTTTAGGGACAAGCACTCATCGACTGCATCCATGTCCACACGGTGACAGCCAACCGTGGACATCTACCCTGGGACATGTCCACGGATACCCCCACCCCCCACCCCCACCGCTAGCCTGGCCCGATTCTTATTAGCATCCCTGGGCGTAACCCACAGTAATGGATGGGCTAGAAAAGGACGCTCTCGTGGGCACGTCGCAGTAGGAAACAAACGTCCCCCCTGTCCCGTGCTGGCACCAGGGGCCCATGAAGCTATGGGGACTGGTGTGTGGCCCACAAGAAGTGGAAGCAACTCGACTGTGAGCGCGCCTCAAACCCATTTGGCAACAACGTCAAATGGGCACATGCGGTGGTCAGATCGGGGCAGTTCATCCTCCAATTAACGCGCGCAGACAAGTACGTTCACCGGTGTACAGAAAATGTCGTACCGCGACTCTCTGTCACGGCCGGGAACCGCCCGGTACGCCGCGCGGAAGACAAGACCCGGCACCGGCAACAAGACACACCAACCGCCCCGTCAGGCGCCTGCGACGTTTCTGGGCACATGAGAAAAAAAGCTCTCAGTAGTTGTTCAGGGACGACATGCGCACGGACACTCTCACGGGGCTACCTCCAAACCACGATCAACGCCGCTTTCGGCCATGAGGCCACTGGCAGTAGCTGCGGTCGCAGACTTTCCGGCACACAATGGTCAGTCTCTGGCTTCTCAGGCTTGCTTTGTGGCGTCCTCGGCTGACTTGAGGTGTTGCTTTCTACAGATTGATGGTCTCCTCTTGCCTCTGACCAACATGCCCCCCCAGAATTGGTACCCCGTGGTACTGATTTTGTCCAAATGCTCATCAAGGCAGGGGGGAGATGATCATCGGGGGGGGATGAATCATGGGGGGGGATGAATCATGGGGATGGTACGGGGGGCACTATGGAGATGGTACGGGGGGCACTACATGCGGCTGATTTCATTTAGTTTGTTCGACCTAGCAGGCCTGCTGACATGCTACTTGGGTTGCCAGTTGTTGTTGCAGGGTTTATTTACAAGTGGCACCAGGGGGGATAGATTTTGGCAAAACGCTCGTCAAGGCGGAGGGGGAGGGGGGATAAATTTTTGTGGGGGGGGGACTTCGGGGGGCGAGGTTTGATACAGTAGTGCAAGGAACTGGGCACAGTTGACAGCAGCAAGCTGGCAACTTTTGTGCATTTGACCATTTATTGCTGACACCTGCTGTGGGTATAGTGAGTCCCGTAGTCCGCCATAGACAGCAGCGACCCATGCGGGGGTTATCGTGTTGTCAAGTGTTGATATGCCGATACGGTATGATCGGGGTGGCCCTCCTTCGCGACCACAACCGACCGAAACCATCAATCGACGGAAGGCAACGGGCGGTTGTTACCCCTCGCGAAGCGAGGGGCGAATGGAGGGTCAAACCAGCCGCCTGCCACCGGACGCCTCTATCGGTGGGAATTCGAGCTTCGCGATCAACGCATCCAGCGTTTCTGCAGTCATCGGGTTTGGCTGCGCCAGGTCCGGGGCGAACAGAGCCACACGATACTCCTCCATCGCCCAGCGCAACTCCACGACCCCGGGGGCGTTGCCCAGTGCGCCCTGCAGCTGCTCGTACCGGCGCCAGTACTCGGCCACACGCTCCTGGTGGACGCTGTCGTGTGGCTCGTGCACCCCCGCAAGCCGCGCCTCCACCGCCCGCAAGTAGCGGGGGAGGCGCAGCAGGTGGCGGGTCGGCGTGCGCACCAGCAGGTCCGCGGGGAACAAGGACTCCAGCTGGTAGCACATGTCGTCCACCGCCCCGCAGTACTCCAGCCACGTGATGGCCCCCATGAGCTCGTCGTGCAGCCGCGCGCTCTCCTGCAGCGCCGCGGCCAGCGCGGCTCCCTTTGCGCGGAGCTCGTCGCGTCCGGCAGCGACCCACCGCCGGAAGTCCGGTTCGCTGCGCGGGAGCGGGTGGGCGTCGAGGGTGGGCGTGTACACGTCCCGGTACAAGCGCCACACAAAGTCCGCCGCGGTGATCTGGAGGTCCCCGACAGTCGCCAGCACCGCGGCCAAGTGGGCGTCCGCGCCCTGCGCTTGCGGCCCTCGGTACACGGGCCGCAGCCCTGGTGCGGACTCGGGCCGGGCCACAGGAGCCGACGGCGGGGCTGGAGGGGGGACCTGCGATGGGGTCGAGCCCGGGGATGAGCGGGTCTCAGCGGAGGCTGGGGCCTGTCGGGCCAGGGTCGACTCCACGAACCGCTCGAACTCGTACTGCTCGTACGAAGTCATGACGGGGGCGTGCCCACCCCCCGGTGGGGGCCGCCGGGGCTCGGGTTCCGGCGGGGACGGCCACGCGCCGTTGGCCCCCGCGAGGGCCGCCGTCAGCTCCGCGACCACGCGGCCCTCCGCCAGCGACGCCAGCCGCACCAGCGCGTCGCAGGTGCTGCCCCACGCGGCCGCCGGGTCCGCGAGGCCCGTGAGGTCGACGGCGTCCCCGCGATCCACGAGTGCCGGGTACAGCGGGCAGACCATGTCCCGCTGCGCGTGCACCCCCTCCGCCGGCCACTCCCCGAAGCTCCAGTCCACGAGGCCACGGGTCGCGTAGTCCGCGGGCACCCGCACGGCCCCGAACCGGCCCTGCAGCGCGGCCACGTCGCGCCCCGCCGCCATCTCCCCGCCCTCCGCGTCCACGACGCGCACGCGCATCCGCAGGTGCGCCGCCAGCGGCACCGCCTGCAGTGCCGGCCGCGCAGGGGCGGGCCACGGCCCCGCCCGCTCCACCGCAGCCACCACTGCGTCGACCAGGGGCGTCTCGCTGGGCGGTAGCGCCGCAACCGCAGCGGTCACACCGTCGCGCTTCTCGGGCGACAGTGGCCATGGGAGACCGTCGAGGAGGGCGGAGACCTTCCAGCGCAGGTATCCCGGGACCAGCCACTCAATCGCTGCGACCGACATCCCCTGAATTCCGCTGAGTGGCACTGTCAGTGTAACGCCGTCTGATTCGGCTCCCGGTTCATAGACGTACGTCAAAGGCAGATGGTATCTGCCGTACTGCCACACGTCTGGGAAGGCCGCAGGCGTCACGACTGCCTGCAGCGCGCGCGGCGCGCCGTCCAGAAGCAGCGCAGAGCGGCGTGCAGGCGACGCGCACCACGTGGCCAGCGCCGCGGGGTCGAAGACGCTCCGCGGGACCTGCTCATCATAGAAGACGACGAGGTCCGGCACCGCCTCCGGGGACCGCCCCTTGACCGCGAGCACCGCAGCCTCTCCGACAACGGCGGCGTTGTGGGCGGCGATGCCGGTGCCGCCATCAGCCCCCGCGGCTACGAGCCCGTCGCGTAAATATATGTCTCGTGCCCGTTCCGGATGGCGATCGCCGTACGCCTCGATTCGGTCCGTTGCCAGAGGCAGGCCAAAGAAATGGATCTGCGCCCTGGCCGTCACGCAGGCAGCCGCTGGGTCCCACGCGGGCGGGCCGTACGTCGCGCGCACGAGGTGTGGCAGCGCGGCCTCGACCCACGCCGGCTCAATGCGCGCCGCACTCGTTGCGTACACCTGCGCCGTCTCAACGAAAGCACCGCCCAATAGCCAGTCTGGGGGCGTTTGGCGCGCCCGGACGGAGGACGTGGGGTGGATGCGGAAGCGGCGTCCGCCACAGCCGAGATACTGCACCTTCGGGGGCTGCCGCAGCCCCATGTGAGTGGGCAGCCCCGTTAACAGCGCCGTGTGCAGCGCGGCATAAGACGCAGGGGTTTCAGCGACACGCAGTTGAAGGGAGCGGCACGTGGTCTGCAGCTGCGCGTGCAAGTCATGCCACTCTTGCAGGCGCACGGGCGACAAGAACCGCGCGCGGAGGCTCTCCTGGAGGCGCCTGCCCCGGAGGTCAGCGCGCTGCCGCTGATAAAAATCCCACATGTTGAGCATCGCCATGAAATCCGAGTCGGGGTTGCCGAACGACGCGTGCGCGGCATCGGCCAGCTCCGCCTGCGCCGCGGGCCGCTCGCGCGGGTCCTGCACGCCCAGCGCCGCGGCGATCACAAGTACCTCCCGCAGGCAGCCGTTGTCGGCGGCTGCCAGCAGCATGGCTGCCAGCTGCGGATCGACGGGCAGCCGTGCGAGGCGCTGCCCACGGGCCGTTAGGCCACCGTCTGCGTCCACCGCCTGCAGGTGCTGCAGCTGCTGCAGTGCGGCCGCAACATCTTCGGTCTGGGGGGGGTCCAGGAAAGGAAAGGTCTGGACGGGGCCGAGGCCGAGGGATAGCACCTGCAGCACAACCGCGGCCAAGTTCTCACGCCGGATCTCAGGGTCAGTGAAGGGGGGCCGGCGGCGGAAGTCGTCGTGGGTGTAGAGGCGGATGCATACGCCGGGGGCAACGCGGCCGCAGCGGCCCGTCCGCTGCCGGGCGCTGGCCTGGGAAATGGCCTCGACCTGCAGCGCCTGCACACCGGACGCGGCGCTGTACCGGGCCATGCGCACCAGCCCAGAGTCGATGACGTGGCGCACCCCCGGGACCGTGACGGAGGTCTCGGCCACGTTCGTCGCGAGGATGACCCGCCGCCGCCCGCCGCGCGCGCGCGGCCGCAGCACGCAGTCCTGCTCGGCGGCGGACAGGCGGGCATGCAGCGGCAGCACCTCTGGCCCACCGCCGGCGTGCTCCCGCAGGTATGCTGCGGCCTCGCGGATGTGGGACTCACCGGGCAGGAACACAAGGGTGTCCCCCCCGGGGTCCTGCTCCAGCGCCGCCAGCCGGTCCAGCGCGCGCTTGATGGCGGCCGGAGAGGTGTCGGGTGGGCCGCGCTGGTACCGGACCTTCACGGGGTACTGGCGCCCCGGCACTTGCAGCACCGGTGCCCCACCGAAGTGGGCGGCAATGCGGTCGGCGTCAATGGTGGCGGACATGACGATCACCTTCAGATCCGGCCGCTGCGGCAGCACACGCTTGAGATACCCGAGCAGCAGGTCAATGTTGAGGCTGCGCTCGTGCGCCTCATCGATGATGAGGGTGTCGTACTCCTGCAGGAGGCGGTCGCGGGCGAGCGCCGCCAGTAGGACGCCGTCCGTCATGAGCTGGATGCATGTCCCGGGAGACACGCGCTCCTGAAACCGCACGCGGTACCCTACCCCCTCACCCATTCCCGTCGCGAGCTCCGTCGCGATCCGCTTCGCCAGGGCACGCGCGGCGAGCCGGCGCGGCTGCGTGAGTCCGATGCGCGCGCTGCGCCCGCGCCCGAGGCCCAGGCAGATCTTAGGCATCTGCGTGGACTTCCCGCAGCCGGTCTCCCCGCACAGGACTACGACGGGGTGCGCGCGCACGGCATCGGCGATGGCATCGCGCATCTGGCAAATGGGCAGCTCTGCGTCGTAGGAGATGCCGGCGCCAACGGCCGCATCGGCGAAGGCCGTGCGGGCCTGCACCGCAGCCGGAGACAGTGCGGGCCGCGGCCCCGCTGGGCCCCTCGAAGCCGAGCGGCTACGTCGCCGGCGGGAGCCCCTTCGCGAGCGAGAGCCCCTGCCAGACCCAGGCGATGATGAGGCAGTGGGGTCAGGGACTGGTGCTCGGTCCGAGTCTTTGCGATCTGACGACGCCATGAGCATGGCCAGCGTTCGCGATGAGGGGCGACCGCTGGACCGAGACACGGGGTGGGCTGAGGCAGTTACGCCCCAGAAGGCACCCATGGGCAGGTCAGCAACTTGCTGTGCTCCCGGAGGAGCACGAGCGGGCGAGCCCGGGACGGGACGAGAGCAGCAGTGGTCGAGCAGCACAGCGCACACGACATGAGACGGCCGCCGCACTTCTCGCATCATCAGAGCCCGTGATAGCACAGGGACAATGGCACTCAAAAGAAGTGCGCCAGCAGCAAGCCAGGCTGCTGCACTGCTGCAGGCTCCCCAAGGTCGGAACTCAGACTGCAGCATGGACCACCGCGACCTGGATGCACGATTGGTGAATGCACCTCTCTCGGAGTACCCGGTCCGCGCTTGAGGCCATGGCCCCTGTCCAGCCACATACATAGAGCGCTCGGATGGCAGCTCCTCTCCTAATAACCCTGGAACCGCATCTGTCAGTGAACCAGGCCACACTAGTCGTCCTGCACGCATCCCCGTCTGTTGGGAGGGCTCAGGGGGGGCACGCGGCCACATCTGGGGCCTATGAGCACGAGGTGTACGGCCAAACACCGCACGGCCCTGAGCCTCCCGCGCCAGGGAGGTTGTCAAGTAGACCACCGTGGAAGTGTGACAGCGCGACACTGTGAGTAAGCAGAGCAAGGCCCCCAAGCATCCCATCAAGACGCAAAGGGGACGCCAGAACGATGCGGCCATTGCAAGGTCAAGCGCTCGCGTCAGGAGCGCCGGCCAGGGTGTGGTGAGGGGCCAAAAAGAAGAGGTGGATCTAGAAGCGCCATATGTTCTTTGGAAGCGGATACGGGGATTGCAACAATCGGGGGGGGAATAGACCCTGTTGGCAGGATTGCCCTCCCTGCGGGAGGCTCCTTTCCTGATCCCCCCCCTTGGGTAGCCATCGAGAGGGCCCAGCAAAGGGGGGTTAGCCCCAACACACACGAATCAAAATGATGCCCATGCTGATCATTTTGAGGGATGCATTATGAGGGAAGCACTTCTTCCAAAATTTTTGCTTTGCTTTGCGGCCCGATTTCAAGCTCGAAGGAATTTCCCCAATCCTCCTTCACCGAGCCTCCCTCGGGGAGCAGCTTCCGAGATACCTTGCTCTCTTGGATAGGGTCTACAATCCTTCAATTTGCACGAGGACAAGCATACGCCTACAAAGCCACTTCGGGATCTCCTATTCTAGACTCGAAGCAAATTATGAGGTTTGCAAGGGTGGGGGGGGGGGGTCAACCACCGTTCAAGAACACCCTTACCTCATACTCCAAGTTGCCTTGCCTTCGGAACCTCCCATAAAGACCAAAAACACAAAACATAGAATCACCACATCAGACAAATGTTCAACTACAAAATGTTCACGGGAAATGGACACGGGGACGCTACAACACAATGCAACGGCAATTGTGTTGGTGATTGTGCAACTGGACCACGAGGTCCGGATTCCCACATGAGCAAACAACCCAAAACCCCATCCCGATGCATGATGCACCTTGTTTAAAGGGAAGGAAATGTTACCACACACTCCATGGATAGGTGACATCATCTTGAGATCTTGAGAGCAAGGGCGGTGAGGCAAACATGCATGTACAAAGCAATGAAAGAATCCACATTTGATCTTTAAAAAGCAATTATGGCTCATGTGTGCTAGCTGGCTAGGTGGCTGACTGGGTGGCTGGCTAGGTGGATGGCTGGCGTAGGTGGCTGGCTGGGTGGCTGGCTGGGTGGCTGGCTGGCTGTCTGGCTGGCTGCCTGGCTGGCTAGCCGTTCGAAACCCCCCCCCCCCCCCGCCCTAGCTGGCGCACCTCCGAACGTGAACCTACATTCATTTTGACCCACTTCCAGGTCCACCTCGAAGCACCTCCAAGCAGCTCAAAACACTTTGAGGTGCTTCAAGGTGGCTTCGAGGTCTCTTCGAGGTTGTTTCCAGGTCGCTTCGAGGTTCTTCGACGAGCAAAAACATAGGTTGTCATTTTAGATACGGAGGGTACTGCATGGCAAAGTAGCCCCCCGCCTCCCTTGAGAGCATGGCAATCACCATACCACAACCACGGGCTCGTGTGTGCATCGTGCTGTGAGAAGCACACCACCACAAATTGTGGTGCATGTATTGAAGATTACTGTACAAAGTGTATTGTCCCATGCACTCGTGGGGACAAAACTGTTTATTCAACACAATACATGTCACATGTGTTGAGCAACCGGAATTCAGAAAATTCGTCTGAAGTGGTGTTGTCGTGTACCCTTCGTTAACGGCCGTTAAGTGGCCGTTTGAATAATTGCGTGAATTTCACGTGAATTTACCCAAATTTTGAGGTTTTTGGGGGAAAATGCCATATTCTTGGTTCATTCCAAGGGCTTTGAGGGGCCAAAATTCCTCCCCTAGCTTTGTTACGCATCATCCAATGAAAGTCCCGCCCCAAAAGCATCCATCATGTCCGAACCGTGCCCAAAACGAGAGGTGCCGGAACCCGGCAAGCCTGTAGCCGATTCACAGCCGTGAATTCACGTGAATTCGTACGAAATTCGCACGAATTTCGCACGAATTTCGTACGAATTTCGTACGAATTTCACGTGAATTCACGTGAATTTACACAAATGTTACCGGTGTGCACCCCCTGATTTGTCCTCACACCCCTAGTAAGCCCCCCAGCATGCACCCCGGTCACAGGCAACAATGGTCTGGGTTCGTAAGGTGATCTCATGTCCGTCTCTTGCGGCACCGGAACCGCCGCTGTAGAGTCTGAAGGTGCTGCATGTCGGTTAGAAGCCGTCTTCTTGTGCGGCTTGCATACGTTTGTACACTTATGGGCCCTTGCCCATGTTGAGCCCTTTTGGTCGCATCCCACCCATGCAACCAAAGGCTATCGTCAATGGTGTGGTTGTCCACAACCACTTGCACCCCTAGTCTCCCCCGGAGGAGGCTTAGGCCCCCGCTGTTGCGCAACATGCGCTTCAGCCTCCGGTGACTTCCCTCCATGGCAAAGCAGGAGAACTTTGACAAGATTCTCCACTTCTTTGCAAAATAATACATGCGGTCGATCGAAAGATGCGTCCACAGAAGTTTGCCCCACTGGAGCTCATTGTGGGCAGCGCCCATGGCTATGCTATGGTTCCGGAGCCGCCCCAAGTCGGCCCCGGAGAACCATGCGGAACGCCACGCGTATACACACATGCTTGCAAAATTCTCCCACCACGTTTTGCACACCGACTCCCAACTTTTTCCCCCTACTTGATGCTGCCTCACACTAGGCTGCTCTAGGCAAGCATCTATTATCTTCTCCCAACCCCTATTCCGCATGAAATGGATGGCAGCAGCACACTCCATCCTCACCTTCCCCTTGCTGTTTGCCTTGTCATTATTTAATGAGGCACGGGTGCAAGTTCGTGCAGCAAGCCGTGCCTCATCTAGGACCGGTTGCAGCATGGTGCGTGCCACAGTGGCCGGTGCCTTCCCTGTCAATTGTACAACTAGGTCCCGTGTCCCGTTGACTGCACACAACAGGACACGAAGGACCCCATGGAGGCCATAATCAGGCACTCGCCTATCACTCGTAATGGTCCTATATATAGCATTTATGGCAACGGCCGGTTCCCAGTTGCCGTCTATCGCACTTGCTGTGCCAAAGGTAGCAAGGCACAGAGCACGGTTACGCATGCAGACCCAACACACAGTGGCACCAGGGGATTCTGCCTTCCAGTTTTGGCAGCCCGCCATGAGCACCTGTGCTTTACCATCTGCACACAGAAAAAAAAGGGACTGCCTATCGTTCCCTGCTGTATCCTTAAAACTTACGGTTGCGGCCTTGCGCAACACATCATCAAAATCAATTTCCTGGGAGGCCGCGTAGAGGGTCTCCCACTTTTCACTGCCCCCTAGTAGCCACCAACTAGATAGTTGGTTGGGGCTGGCGGTGCCACCAAGCGTGCAATGGACGTACGAGGCCTCATGCCTCGATGTACCGTCCACCGCAATAGGCAACCAATGCAGCCGTCGGTCCCCGGGCTGCATGATGTCCGAGGGTGGGGGTGGTCGACACTTGAATAGGTGGCCGATGCGGTCAGGTAGGTAGCAGGCCACACCATTGATGGCCGTGTCGTCTCCCGTATAGGCGGTGAACGCCCGGGACTCCGGCAACGCTAGCTGCCGAAGCATGCCGTACACCTGGTCCCATACCACACCGTACGTCATGCTCCCCACTAGGTACCGGGACTCCGTCCTAGAGAGGTGCAATGACCGGATCCTCCAGACGGCCATAATCAACCTCTCCTCCTGGGTGGGCTCAGGCTGGACGGTGGCTACAACTCTTGTTTCGGGGGTAAGCACTATTTGCCCCGTGTCGGGCAGGTACTTGACGGTGTAGGGTGCTGCAAGCTCCTTGGTAACAACCTCTTGGAGCTCTTGTAGGCGCCGCCGTCGTGTACGATCCGCTAGCAGATGGAATGGCTCCTTGGGCCGCGGCATAGTGTGAGATACAAGACCTGTTGAATGGGGAGGCAGTCATCGCAAGGTTTCTACCATCCCCCTCCCGCAGACAACTCTCTCTACTGTGATTCGCTTGCAATTTGAAGAAATTCACATAAATTCGCACGAAATTCGTACGAAATTCGTACGAAATTCGTGCGAATTTCACGTGAATAGAATTGTGTGAATATTATGAAAATGTGAAATTCGCACGAAATTCGCACGAATTTCGTACGAATTTCACATGACTGTCACAGAATTTCTGCCAAAGCCTCATCCTTCCGCCCTCGTTGACCCTCACAAAGCAAGCTCAAAATGGTGCTCATGGGTTATCACACACCCAGTCCAGTGGTTGTCATTCCGGCTGACACTCAGCCAGCAGTGTAACACGTCAGGGGGCATAGCATACCCCAAATAAAATACAAACAGTTCCGCAGAAAATATCGCAAACAGGTCAGGGGGCATAGCGTACCCCAAATAATGTACAAACAGTGCTGCAGAAAATTTCGCACAGTGGGGGGGGAGTGCCCCACATGTCGGTCAAACTGCCCATGCTTGGGGGGGGGGGGGGGGCAGGATAACATTCGTGGTGGTTAGAAAGGACAGGTGGTCCGGAGGGTAAAGGGTGAGCTATACGCACCCCCCCCCCCTGGAGCAGAGCTCCGGCTAGCGGAGCCCTGGGAGCTCTGCTCCCCCACCGCCTCCACAAAGGAGGGGTCCATGGCCGCCGACGTGAGGCGGTGGGGGGGGTACTGCCGGCGCACTTCCTCCATTGCGGCAGTCACCTTGGGGGCGTCGGGGGCCACGCTGTCCACATCGACCTGCTAGCCACTGGCCATCATGGCCATCCGCAGGCCGGTGGACACTGCCGACATCTGGCCGGCGCATGCCTCGGCCTGGGCATGCCAGGCCTGTGCGCCGGCCAGGAGGTACCGGACACCGGCGGCACTGGCCCCCCCCTTGTCACCCGGGGGGGCCTCGGCACCCTCAACCCTCTCCACTGCCTCTGCTGGCTGTGCCGCTGGCTTTGCCTTGCGCAACGTAGCCACGTCGCGCTCAAGAGTTTTCACCTTGGTGGCCAGCCGGTCACGCTCCTTGGTGACGTCCGCCAACCGCGACTCGCAGTCCCGCCTGTCCTCGTTGGCCCTGGACAGACGGGCCTCGAGGTCGCGGTTGGCGGCCTCCGCGCTGATCGCGCGTGCCTCCCACGCCCCCGCCCGCTGCTGGTCCACCCACTCCTGCACCACCCCCCTCTGCCCCCGCCCCCCCACCGGCTCCGCCTGCTCCGCCCGCACTGCCCGCTCCGCCGGGGTGGCCGTACGCGGGGCTTTGGGGGGGGGGGGGGTGTCCCCTTCGGGGCGCCCTTTCCGCTTGCGCGTGGGGGGTTCGTCCTCCTCGACGTCAATGACGTCAGCCACCCCCATCTTCCGCTGCCTCCCCACATGGACGCGCATGGCAAGCCATGCCACGTCCACCCACTCCGCCCTCCGCTGCTCCCATCCCGTGAGCACATTCAGCCCAAAAACCCCAGCCGTCGTCACCGTCCCCGCCTCCCCAGTCCGCGCCACGCCCGTCTGCACCCGCCAGTGCCCACTCGTAAGCCGGTAGGCAAACATGCCCACCAGCTCCTGCCCCGCAGGCAGGTTGGCCCCCCCCCGGACCACAATGGGGCAGGGGAAGGAGATGCGGAAGGTGCCCTGCACCCCCCGCGACTCCAACACCATGTCCCACACGGCACTGAGATGCCGCTGCCGCCCATCGGGCCCGGGCGGCACCTGCTGGGTCCAGGCCGGATCCGGCTGCCTGGCGGCCAGGGTGACCCGGTCCAGGGGGGGGTCGTTGTGGGCGTCGCCCAACTCGTCGCGGGACGGCTGGGGCACCACCACCTCGCGCGCCACATGCCCCGTGGCGGTGCTGGCCTCGCTGCCTCCCGAACGCCCAGAGCGCACACTGCGCTCACTGCGCACATTGCCGGCCTCGCTCGGCGGCCGTCCACCACCGGAGCCTGCGGGCTGGTCGCCACCGGGGCCTTCGGGGGGCTCGGCGTGCTCCTCGGGCAATCGGGGCCGGGGCTTGTACTTGCGCTTGGTGTGGTGCCGAATATCCGGCGACCAAGCGGTGAACGGGACCTGCAGATGTGGGGAGGTGTGCAAGGCACAAATTCAGAAAGGGGGAGTGCACACGAGGCAATGCAAGAGCAAAAGGAGCAAATTGGACGAAATTCACAGATTTTCGTACGAAATTCGTACGAATTTCGTACGAATTTCACATTTCCAGAATATTCACACAAATTTATTCACGTGAAATTCGTGCGAAATTCGTACGAAATTCGTACGAATTTCGTACGAATTTCACGTCAATTTCGTCCAATTTGCCAATACACAAAGCAAACACACAAGCAAGCACACCTTGCACTCGCATGGGCAGGTGATGCTCCATGCCCCGGTCTTCGCGCACTTGGGCGACCGCCACGCTGGGACCGTGTTCACCAGGTGCCACAGCGTGGTCGGCCGCACCGGGGGGGCAATGCCGGTCATGGCGAAGTGGATCTCCGACTCCGCATCGACATTGTCCCCCTTGCAGACCTCCAGCTGGTGCACGCTGCCCACGAAGAACAGCATGCACTGCTCGCCGACCTCGATGACGGCGAGGTCGGAGGCCGGGGCCGACCGGGAGATGAAGGTGGGGTGGAAGGGGCAGGTGGGGGGGCCTGCCGGGACCGTCTGGGGGGGGTCGGCGAAGAGGGCCTGGGCAGCCTCCCCCTCCCACAACCCCACCCTCCCAACCGCCCCCTTCCCCACCCACAACACCTGGTCCACGCTGGGGCAGTCCCAGCTGGACAAATCCCCAGCAACGTCCAGGGCCTCCTTGGGGGGGGTGGCGTCCAAGTGTGTGGTGTTGGCCTGGTGGTGTTTGTGTCGGGCGTCGCGGGTCCACAAGTTAAAAAGAGCCCCCTGCAGCCCATCCTTGGAGTCGGGGAGGGCAGGCAACCCATGATGGCGGCTGGTGGCCACCATCAGCAGCATGTCCCCCCTCTGCAGCTCAATGGTGTCCCAGCGCGCCTCCCCCGCCTCCCCCAGGGCCGTCCCCGCCTGCACCGCCACCTGGTAGTCCTCTGACAAGCAGAGGAAGCTACTCAGGTGGCACCCCCCCACCTCCCTGTCGTGGGGGGGGAGGACCTCGGGGTGGGTGGCCACGTCCGTGTGGGGGAGCTGCGGCCCACTCCCCACACTCGCCACAATGACGCTGCCCGGCGTCATTGGGTGGAGGTCCCCAACCCCAGGGACACTTTCGGTGAGGTGGGGGTGGAACTTCTTGAAGAGAGGCCCCCCCACCCCCGACCCCAAGGTGCTCTTGCTTTGCCAACGGCGGGGGAGCGCAGGATCCTTGGCCTGCTCCTCACTCCGCGCGGCGTTGAAAAGGAGCTCAAAATTTTTTGCGACGACTTTTTCGTCGCCGCTGCCCCACGCCTTCATCACCTTGTTCCACCCCACCTCACAATCCCGTGCCTCCACAAGCCCCCGAAGCACAATGTAGCCGTTCCCATCAACAAAGTTGAGGGGCGGCTGAGAGGGGCCAACCCTGTCGGGGGCGGGGTCAGGGCTGCCCATCACCCCATGAGGGGGGTCGGGAAGGGGTTCGGTGCGGACGGGGGGCTCACTTGAAATGAAGGGGGGGGCGCATGAGGCACCACGGTACCATTGCAAAGAAGTTGTGCTATAGAAGGTGGGGTGGGTGACGTCGGGGACGTGCACCTGGGGGGGGATGGTGGGATGGAAAGGGGCGATGCCCAAATCATCCCACCACCGGGGGTTGGCAAGGTGCCAAGAAAAGGGGAAAAAAGAGTGGTCTGCTGGTGCACGTGCAGCAAGATCCTGCAGGCAGACCATATCGCAGTGGGGGGGGGGGTGTGGACGAGGTTAGTGGTGGGGTACACCTGGACGTGGGCGTCCTTAGGCTTCCCCACAGGGTTAGTCCTCATGGAGTTGAGGAGCTGGTCAACACTGGAGGGGAGAGGGGTTAGATGGAGAAATTTGAGGGAGGGGAGTTGGCGGCGCAGTTCCCTCCACAGGGTTGTGGCCCATCCCCTCCCCCCGAGGTAGGAGTTGCGGGTGGGGCTGCGCATGTCGATGTGGATGACATCGGGGGAGGGGTCGAGGGAGGCTGCCCAGCCCACGATGTCATCCACCCCCAGTGCCCCCGACTCGTACGTCGCCTCCTCCAATTGATGGTGGGCGACGGGGAGGGCTTGGTAGTGGGCGAGGGTGTCGGCTGCGGGGTCGGGGCGCGAGGCCAGGCTTGCGAGTTGGGACATAGTCTGCTGGGACATGATTCAAAGAGAAGAATGCGAAGGCTTTGAGAGCTGTAACAAAGCGAAAGAGTGGAAAGGAGGGTAAATTCGTGCGAAATTCGTACGAAATTCGTACCATTCGTCCGAATTTCGTACGAATTCGTACGAAATTCGTGCGAATTTCACATTCTCGTGAATCTGTGAATCTACCGTGAATTTCTGCGTGAATTTAGGTGCGTGAATTTCACATTCACGCGAATCTCACCAAATGTGTTAAACCATGCGGGGACTTTAAACCTCTAAATTGCACCTATTTGTTGCATCTTACTTTGGGCGAAGGTAGCACGACAAAAGCACACGATAGCACCAAGTTACGAGCAAAACACAGCAAAATTGGGTGAAATTCACGGTACCGTGAATCTCGGATTCAAACGGCCGGTTCACGAAGGGTACACGTGTGCTTTGTAGTTGATGAAATGTCAGATGACACCAACAATCAAAGACAAGATGATAGATGACACAACCCGGCAGAAGCGAGTGCAGTGTAACCACAACGATGTATCACTTGCTACTATACACTTGCGTGCACAAAATATTTGTCGCATCATTGCCCTTGCGTGCTTTGTTTGTGGCCATCCCGTAAAGTCCACCTAACCATGTACAGTGTGTAGCAAGAAGCCCCACTCTGATCGGAAGGAGGGTCTGCTGACTTTGGTGTGCTAGGGTCTGCTCAAGCAGAGGTTGAAAGAATTGAATGCCTTTTCCCCAAACTTTTCCTTTTGACAGCATTTTGTAGATTCTATGCCCATCAGTTCCATTGGGAATGAAGCGCCGGATATTTAGCTACCGGAAACCCCCGCGACACAGGCATACGATTATCGCTCACCTGATGGGCACTGAACGGCTGTCAAATGTTTCATAGGCTGAGTGGGTTGAGAATCACATGCTACAATGGAGAAGAAGGGGTAGGAGAAAGTGTCAACCCGTTTCCCTCTTTTCGCCGAAGGAAAGTTCAGTTCCATTGGAGGGGTTTGGAGCATAGAGCTCTGGAACCTGAAATGCACACAACATGTCTACAAGGTCACCGTTGCTATACATATGTTGGGGAATATTGGATGGATTTGCCCTTCGCCCCTGGATACGGCATGGGTCTAGACCATCTCATATACTCGATGATCAATTTGAGGCTGCGGGCCATGATGGCCTTAAAGGGTTGAGTGGATGTCATTGTGCCTTTGTTGCCAGAAAGAATTGGCACCTTGACGGCCCGACAACAGTCATATATATTGATCTTGGTTACCCTCTTTTGCACCTCCATCTTCTTTTGCAACCTTGCTTTCCCCACAAGTGTGAACAATGGCGGCGGACCATGCCGGCCCCTGAAAACCAAGGACGAGACTTCAATTGTGCCAAAATTTTGAGAGTTGGAGTCTATTGCAAGTGAAATTTCGGGGCAATCGATGTAAATGACATTTTGCCAGCTGATGTATCTTCCTCGTTGAAAACCGAGTCAAAAGTAAAAGATATCTGAGGCACTCAGCTTGTCCAACCGCTGCCTTGGGAGGCCGAAAGTGGGTGCTGTTTGTTCGGCAAGGAGTTCACTGCGGTAGGGGAAAATCCATGGTAGGGAAGCTCGGACCACTTTATTATGGTAGGGAAGGTCGGGCAAACTACTTTATCATGGTAGGGAAGGTTGGACAAACTACTTCATCATGGTAGGGACTCCAGCCAAGCTACTTAATTCATCATGGTAGGGTGGCAAAAGTACTTTGCAGGCAAAAGCAAAGGGATGCATACATACGATAAAGAACATGGCAAGGGTGACAAGTGTGACATGTGCCCAAGCAGGGCACTATGTCCGTTCCGGGGTGGCTGGCTTGGCAGTCACCCAAACATTTGTCCTACCATAGCAGGATTATGGTGGGTGCGTCGCTCGAAGGTGTGCGCAAGAACCCCCCCCTTCTAGCGCCCTTTTTGCATGTTTACCCAAGCCACACCACCTTGTGTGGTTGGAAAGTGGTTTGGGGCCAATCACCACATGTTTACGCCCCTTTTGGTGGCTGATTTTCACTTTTGTCCGAAACGGTCCGTTTTGCCGGATTTTCTACACCCTCCTCTTTTGCTGGAAGGGAGGTTCTAGCACCCTTTCTGCACCCTTTCTGCACCCTTTGTGCGCCCTTTGTGCACCCCCCTTTCTGCGCTGGAACCCCCTGTCTGCACCCTTTCTGCGGGGGGGTTTCTGCGCCAAGGATTTTTGCAAGATGGGCACCAAATGCATCCACCGGGTTCAAATTTGGTTTCTCAAGCGTACATGCAGTGGCTTTTTCTTCGGTCCCTTGTGGCCTCGCCAAGGGCAAGCCTTTGCCGGGCCGCTCGGTGTCATAACCCCACGTCAAGGGTCTCCATGTTCAATACATAGGTGAGACCAGGTCGTGAAACGCGTGGGCGGCGAGGGCACCACCCACGCATGCTGTTTTTCACAGCAAGTTTGAAAGGCTTATGCCTGTGTTCCGCAGGTATACTGCTGAACACATAAAGGTTACAATACTTTTGGAGCACCGCTCCACAATGGGCCACTGTCCAGTGGACCCATGGGGTTGACTTCCAACCCAATCGGAGCCATGCCTCACTGATTTTGCGGCAGTGAGTCTTGGCCTCTTGCGCTTGACCATTGGTCAATGGTGTCTTTTGCCTCCACAAGGCATATAGGTTACGCATATTGCGCAGCAACACTTCAATTAGTGTCCACAAGAGGACACCACCAAACATGGTGTTAGGAAAATGGTTCCTGAGGCCATGTACAATTCGAACATGGTACTTGGGGTCTGTCAAGAACAACATAGAGGTGCTGATATCAAATTGCCCTGCCTTAGTGGTCTTTTGGAAAAGCCTGTCAGCAGGAGCCACATGCTTTACATCTGCTAAAAGGGTAGTTTAACCCTAGGGCATGCACGAAACAAAGGCTGTCTCAAACTGAATATGCTTGCCTCAGGCTCTCCGGCCCAAACAGTTGCCACACACAGTGGCTAATAGACATTCGTTGATCCACATGTGTTCCACCGCCTCCCCGCAGGGGACCCAACCAAAGTCAACACGTAACACA
The DNA here is from genome assembly GCA_964036045.1 of Eutreptiella sp. 'Long Island Sound 2002'. Taxonomy (NCBI): domain Eukaryota; phylum Euglenozoa; class Euglenophyceae; order Eutreptiales; family Eutreptiaceae; genus Eutreptiella; species Eutreptiella sp. 'Long Island Sound 2002'. The sequence continues at coordinate 12,280,875 of OZ038398.1, read as the reverse complement.
CACACTCTTGCACTCGCTTGCGGCAGGTCACATGCATCTCTTCGAATCTGGAGCACGTAACATAAAGGACAGTTTGTCTCCTCCCTGGCACTGTCGCCGCAGGAGGTGGGTGGGTGGGGTACAAGATCGTACGTGTGCCCAATAACCCCCCCCCTGTGGTTGCTGTGGGGGGCTGTCAAGTTCACCTGGACATAGAAACGGCACGTCTCAGCCCTTGTCGCCGTGAGGAAGCGGCAGGGGGTGGGGGGGAGGGAAACAAACGGACAAATGCCTAACGTAGATGAATTAAGTTAAACTAGCGTTTTGAGCAAGCTCAAAACACGAGTTTAACCCTAGGGCATGCACGAAACAAAGGCTGTCTCAAACTGAATATGCTTTCCTCAGGCTCTCCGGTTAACTTTACCCTACGGACGAATTGTAACCCTTCAAGAGGAAATCAAGTGCGAAACCACATTCGTTCCTCCTTTTTGGTGACGAATCCAACTGCAACATCAACATTCGTATCAACCTTGCAACAAGAAATCAAGAGCGAAAGTACATTCATACCTCCCTTTTGTGATGAATCAAAGCGCCACACCAGCATTCGTGTCTACCTTGCAAAGGGAAATCAAAAGCAACCAACAGTTCACTTGCACAGGCATATTCCTTTTGACTTGGCACCTCCTTTCGCGACGAATCCAACTGTTAAAACCACCTTCGTAATCTACCTTGCAAGAGGAAATCACCTGCGAAAGCACATTCGTACCTCCCTTGTGGTGACGAAACCAACTGTCCAACCAACATGGGTATCTGCCTTGCCAAAGGAAATCAAGTGCGAACAGAAAGCGGTCCCAATGCACCAATAATTTACTTGGATAGCCATATTCCTTTTGACTTGGCACCTCCTTTCGCGACGAGACCTCTTTCCAACCCACATTCCGTGCTTGCATTCGTGACAACCTGCTTTTCTTGGTCCAATACCATTGCAACACAGATCCCGTGGATTGTGAAAAATCGTGTGGACGGTGTCGCAATGTGTCGGTGGTATGCACAGTATCACTCTGCATCGCCTGCACCTTTTTTTTTTCTTCAGAAAACGGCCTTTTTTTACATGATTTCATGCATCGCACAAGTTCGCAGGCCTCAGCCCTCTGTAGGATTTTGCCCATCTGGGGACCCATGCGCAACTACTTTACTGCATGTAAAGTACTTCGAAGTACTTTCCTACCACAGTGAACTCAGTGCCGTTTGTTCAGTGCAAAAAGCTGAAACCGAAATCCGGTTAGGGGTGGACAAGGCTTGTTAGGAAAGTTGAAACACCTACTTGGGGGGGAGGGGGGTTGTTTGGGCACATATGGATGTAGTAAACATACTTCAATGGTTTTTTTCCGTGGCCCGTCCTTGGACGTGTCGTTTCTAGGCTACACCCGGTTGGTAGTTCTCAGCCAGCCCTGTCTGCCACTGCTAGGGTTAGGGTTGGGGCAAGGCCACACGATAGCACTACACAAAGGCAAGCAATAAGTCATTGGAGCAGCTTCACCATTCAAAATGTTAAGCAACACAATGTTGGATTTACTTAAGCTGGTCCGTATGGGCACAAAGCATCAATCAAGGAGCCGGCGCGGGATGGCGCGGGCTCGACCTGAGCGACCGGGCTGAGCAGACATGTTCACGATAGCCTGTGCTTCAGGAGCAACCACCCTACGCTTAGCCTGGTGAGCTGTGTGCGTGTCCGGTGCCCTCTCCCTTTTCTTAGGTGGTGGCCGTGGTGGCTTTGCTTTGGCTCTCTCTTCCCTTGCCTGTGCTGCCTGTGCTTGTGCTTGCTGTCTGGCCCGTTTGGCTTCCTCTTTCTGCCTCTGAGCCTGAAACGACATTGCGCGCCAAAGCCTTTGCCCTCCATCTTGCCCTACTATTGACTACTTGTAAAACACGCGAGTGGGACATCCTTAACCTAAGGTTTTTTCCCTTAAGTTCCTTCTTCCTCTTATAATCAACGGCCCGAAGTGCAACCATTCGGCGCCTTGTCTTCTCCATCTCAATCTTCACATCGGTCAACCTCTTTTCATACATCTCCAACTCAAGGTTTTTGATCGGTGCTTCTTTCAACATCATGTTGCAACGATCTTCCATTACGTTCAAGTCTCCCAAAGACCTTTGCAACCTAAAAGAGGTTGAAAAGCAAGTGTCGGCACCTTAAAAGTGGAGCCGTACTGGGATCGGTAATACTTGCCGGCGTCATTTTTGGGTCACCGGCAACCCAAAACACCAACGGGTGCACCGTACTTGACGAAACTAGCCAAATCCTAAATGCCCTTTGATCCCTTAACTTGTGGTGCCTTTAGTTTGGAAATCCATGAGGATCCACTGTTTCGCAATATTAGTACCCAAAGTTGAATAGCATGGTCAAACCTTGAAAACAAAGCGGCACAAGGTAACACTACAACCTAGCAAACACGCACAAGCAGTTTTTGAAGGCAACCAACACGGACATGTACCACGATTGCAACATGGTGACAATTCTTAGCCTAGATTGTAAATCAAGGTTGTAATGACCACAATGCAAGGAGTCACACCTTGAAAGTTTGGGTGTAGACCTCACTCGTAGTTGCCTTTTTAACGTTGAGCGCATCTTAGTTGCAACTTGTTGACAATGACCTTCAAAGGTCCTCTTCTCAAACTTCTCTTGCTTGATTGTCCCCAAGAATGCCTTACCCCTAGCCTTGCAATCACCAATGTAGCACCATTGTGGTGTCTTACCATATCTCGAATGAGGAGGGGGTGACTTCAATGGTAGCTCGGCCAGCGGCGAACGCCAGTGGGTCGAAACTACCATGTCGCCATGGACCCAACACCACTTTCTTGCCATTAGTAGTGCTGCAACAGCATGCAGAGATTTGAAGCATGGAATCGTCATAGAATTCATAGTTCTATCATCCTATCAAAAAAAAATCTTGGATCCTGATGCGGCACTACGATTTTACATTCGATTTTGCACTAAAACTGCCCCTTCCGCAGCAGCCGGCGGCCATCGCCAGCTGTCCCGTACCCGTCCATGGCTATTCACCCCTAATCAGCATTCCTACCTGTAAAAAACCCTCCAAAAGGGGGGTTTTACCAAGGTGGGAGGCGGCCCCGGGCCGAGGCGCACCGGCGCAATCTGCCGCAAGGTCCTCACAGCCCTTGTCCACCCCTAACCCGGTCCGCGCGTGCATGCTCTGTGTTGTTGCAGATGATGCACTTCGCCTCATTCCAGCAGTGTCAACAACAGCCACAAGCTACAAAGAGTATGGACCCATTTAGTCCGGTGCTGCAGCAAGTAAAATTCCCAAACGCAACGTCAAGCACGATGAATGAAGGTGCACCACCACGAAGATGGCGACGAGGAACCGGAGGTCGTCGGGGGCAGCGAAATTAAGCAGGTGTCTTGTAGGAACGTGTTGCGCAATGCTCTCTTTGTGTCATTTTGTTTTGGCTTTGTTAGCATGCCCGTGTGTATGTCTTCTTTCTTCCTTCTGCTGTGTTTGGTGTGTGATGTTGTATAGTGTGCGTGCTGGTGTGTAGTGTCCTTACTTACGTGTGTTGATACTGTCTTGTAGTTTTGTAGTTGTTTGTTCTGTTGGCGACTGACGGCAATGGTTCAGTGTAGTGATGAAGTTGTTCCGCAGCTCCAAAGGTGCTGCATGTGTTATATATGCCGAATGATTCGTCGGCGTTAAGTGATTATCGCTGGGGTGTGACGCCCCTGCACAGCTTTGGATGGGCAGAGTCCCGATCCCTTTTGTCTATGAAAACTGTTACTTGCCCTAGTGACTGTAAAGGTTTTTCTGGCTTCGTTTACTTCTTTCTCCTGGATTTCTCAAACCGCATTGCGCTGAATTTTGAAACTCTTTCCGTGTTGAACATATGCAGGTGTACGCATCCCGCAGTACATCGCAAGCAAGTGAATCTTTCGGAATATTCATAGTATTAATAAAACGGTTCCGTACTGCAGAGCAAGCTGGAACATAAAATGCAGTTTGCTCTTATCATAGAATTGATACCGATAACTGCAATAGCAACAATTCGGAACACAATGAAACATCCTATGCTCAATGCATTCAGGTGCATGCGCTGTATGGTCCATGCATGCAGTGGCGTGACCATGGGTGGTCCATCTAAGGTTCGGAATTGGTTTCAAAAAAAATAATCAGTTTTTTCCGATCGTTTTTCAAAAAATAACCGATTGTTCCGATTATGGCCCCTTCAAATAATCAGTTTTTTCCGATCGTTTTGCAAAAAATAACCGATTGTTCCGATTATTGCCCCTTCAAATAATCAGCTTTTTGTGATTGTTGCCATCAAAATAATCGATTTTGAAACAATTATGCCCATTTTTTATTTTTTGCCTTCTTGTCCACACCGAGAGGTACCCATCTGCGTGGTTGCACGGGATCTTTCCCACAGTGTGTTTTTTTCATTTTGGATCTTTCATTTTCCAACAAAATTTTTATTGCACATAAAAAATTCACTAGGATTTTCAGTGATGATGTCATCTTTGCTTATCATCATGCCATCACTGATGACGTCACCACGATGACGTCATCACGGTATCACTGATGACGTCATCACGATGACGTCATCACGGTACCATAATTCCAAACACTTTACATCTAATCAGCCGTCAGGGCCAGGCCATCAGAGCCATGCTGGCTTCCACACTCGGTGGCTTGCCAAACTCACCTATTGGTGGCAGGCCACCAGGGGAGGCATGGTCCGACTTTCTAGACACCCAGTCAGGCTGCACTACTTGTTGTACTACTTATTGTTGTCTCCTTGCAGGCAAAATCATGGGAACCGTGGTGTGAAACCAAAGCCAAAGGCACCTGCAACCAGACTGCCGGCCAAAGGAAAACCGGGGCGACCTGCCGCACTCCACAACACATTGCAGACCCTGCGGGCCTGTGTGATACCTACGATGTTGAAGATATTATTGTAGAACGCATGGCAAAGAATGACAAAGGCAACTGTGAAAAGCAACGGCTGGTCCAGTGGAGGGTTTTCCTGCCTCCGCCCAAACATGGGAGCCGCTTGAGAATCTCAGTGGCTGTGAGGCCTTCATCGCGCGGTTCAACGAGGAGCGTGAAGGAAATGAACGGGCTGACCTCAAGAAGCGCAAGAGAACAAGAGATGCACAGGAAGAAGAGCGCTAGAAGAAGCAAAAATCAGAGTCTGGGACTGCCTTATTAGATTCTGCCACGTCAGCACCACTGCAGGCTCAAACAGCTCGGCAAACGTCGGTTGTCTGGACAGCTTTCACAGAAGACAGTGAGGACCCAGGGTTTGCCAGATGTGTCCTGCACAGAGGAACTGGAGTGTGCGGCATTCGAATCAAACACTGCAGTGGCACTACGAATCTGCGTGCACATCTGATGGCACACCACAAGGAGTGGTTCATTCAGGAGACGGAAAAAAAGTGTGACATGCAGGACAAATTGGTGGCAAATGGCACTGGTGCTATCGAATTACAAACAACACCAAAGGGGACTGCGCAGAAGATACATTTGTCCAATAGAAAACTGAGCTACTGGCTGTGCCGCCGGAAACGTGCACCACACTTGGTCACTGACGAAGAGTTCAAGGATTTTTGTGATGAAATTTCATGCAGCAAGTATAATCCTTTTGTGAGAAGGAGGTACTGAAGCAAACTTTGGAGATGGTTGCAGCTGGCAGGGTCAACAATCGCAAAATGATCACACCGTTGAAGGAGCAGAAAGTGAAGCCGAGCGTGGCCTCTCACATTGGGAGTGACAGCGATGGATTACTGATGGGTACCTTTTTATACTACATTGACGAAGACTGGGAGAACCTGCACGCCATGCTCATTGGCTGTACAGGTTTCACTGGTGAACGGCATACTGGCGAAAACATTCGAAAGCAAGCCATGGAGGATCTTCTTACTGTTGGACTGATGTTTGAGGACATTCACGCCAAAGTTTCCGATCAAGGAAGTAATATTAAAAAGGCCTGGAGTGGATTGCCGGGTGGTTACTGCGTCGGTCACACCATCGAACTGGCAGTGAAGGAATACCTGCAAAGTGAAGGAATTTTAAAGAACGTCCCTACCAGGACCGGCCCCTGCTGTACCCCTTCCACCATTTCCTGTCACTCCTATGGTCTTGCTTCTCACCAGGTTCTGCATGATCTTGCCCTATCCTGCACAATTTCCCACAAAAAATAGTAAAATATGGCTCCTTCACACAAATCCTGATCCCTTGCAATAACCAACTCCCAAGTACAATAGCTCCAATCCAAATGATCCACACTGAGGGCTTCCAAGGGTGTTTGAGGTCCCGCGTTGGCACTCAACAACTCCTTTCAACACGCCGGTTGTCTCACGGTGCACACGGAGACACGGGCGTTGGGCATGTACATAGAATTGCACCAATAGAATAATGGAAAAGCCCTGAAATTGGCATATGGACACAAATCAAGCAAAATTGGGGAAAGATGGAAACATACACAATCACAGCCACAGACCCCTCATTCCCTGGACTCAGGACCTTCCCTTGACTCGCCAACATGATGCCCTGAACCAAGTCAAATAAGATGGCTAAATGCCATGTGTCAAAAGTCACTACACAAACCCCAAAAATGTGTTCACTCCCGAGCCTCTAAATCCTAGCCCAATAGGGGAGGTGGCGTGTCATGACCTAGAATGGCACTCAGGACCATGCCCTACCCTGACATAACCTTGGTTGGACTTGGAGTCGATTGGGCTTGGAGAATTGCCCCATGAAGATGACCTCACAACATAGCAAAATTAGGCAAATCACACCATAGTGCCCAAAATTCAATTATATACTCAAAAATGCATACAGCAAATGTTCAAATGCTCCATGCATGTGTCAAACCGGAAAGTAATATACAAGGGTGATATAGACCAAAGGTCCATGCCCAAGAATATCCCAACATTGACTCCCAAACCCCTCCGGATATACACATGCTATGCTTCACAAGTCAACTCACGAATTTGAGACCTAATTTTGTGAGGCCTCGTGTGCCACGCCAAAGTGACCACGTGATCCGGCATATGGTGAGGTGCAACACCGAAGCATATGCCAACATATAAGCAACATACCATAGTTCACGGATCTCTAGGCACTTTACTGTTAGCCGACGAGTGGAAGAGGGGAAGAGGGGAAGAGGGGGGCCACCACAGCCCGGAGGGGGCCAAGCAAAGCAAAAAGACAAAGCGGCCAAAGGAAAAGGTGAGGCGCACCACAACGCGCCCGGGAGGCCGGCCCGCCCGACCCGGCCACAAAGAGCACGCACACGCACGCCAGCCGTCGTCCGGATGGACGAGTGCGCGCCCGGAGGGTACCCAGCCCCTGCCGGCTACGAACAGCCGCCGTCGGGATGGACGAGTGCGCGCCCGGAGGGTACCAAGCCCCTGCCGGCTACGAACAGCCGCCGTCCGGATGGACGAGTGTGCGCCTGGAGGGTACCCAGCCCCTGCCGGCTACGAACGGCCGCCGTCCGGATGGACGAGTGAGCGCCCCGCAGCGACGCGCCGCACAGCAACACACCACGCGCAACCCAAAGCACAACACACAGAGCGAACACACCGGTGAACAAGAGCCAAGCGGCCGAGGACACCGTACACACAACACAACCCACCGAGCGGGCACACGGGTGAACAGGAGCCAAGGGGCCCAGGACACCGCACGCGCGACACAACACACCGGGCGGGCACACCGGTGACCAGGAGCCAAGGGGCCCAGGACACCGCACACGCAACACAACACACCGAGCGGGCACACTGGTGAACAGGAGCCAAGTGGCCCAGGACACCGCACACGCAACACAACACACCGAGCGGGCACACCGGTGAACAGGAGCCAGGAGGCCCAGGACACCGCACACGTAAAACAACACACCGAGCGGGCGCACCGGTGAACAGGAGCCAGGAGGCCCGGGACACCGCACACGCAAAGCAACACAACGAGCGGGCGCACCGGTGAACAGGAGCCAGGAGGCCCAGGACAGCGCACACGCAACACAACACACCGAGCGGGCACACCGGTGAACAGGAGCCAGAAGGCCCAGGACACCGCACACGCAACACAACACACCGAGCGGGCGCACCGGAGAACAGGAGCCAGGAGGCCCAGGACACCGCACACGCAAAACAACACACCGAGCGGGCGCACCGGAGAACAGGAGCCAGGAGGCCCAGGACACCGCACACGCAAAACAACACACCGAGCGGGCGCACCGGTGAACAGGAGCCAAGTGGCCCAGGACACCGCACACGCAACACAACACACCGAGCGGGCACACCGGTGAACAGGAGCCAGGAGGCCCAGGACACCGCACACGCAAAACAAAACACCGAGCGGGCGCACCGGTGAACAGGAGCCAGGAGGCCCAGGACACCGCACACGCAAAACAACACACCGAGCGGGCGCACCGGTGAACAGGAGCCAAGTGGCCCAGGACACCGCACACGCAACACAACACACCGAGCGGGCACACCGGTGAACAGGAGCCAGGAGGCCCAGGACACCGCACACGCAAAACAACACACCGAGCGGGCGCACCGGTGAACAGGAGCCAGGAGGCCCAGGACACCGCACACGCAAAACAACACACCGAGCGGGCGCACCGGTGAACAGGAGCCAGGAGGCCCAGGACACCGCACACGCAACACAACACACCGAGCGGGCACACCGGTGAACAGAAGCCAGGAGGCCCAGGACACCGCACACGCAAAACAACACCGAGCGGGCGCACCGGTGAACAGGTGCCAGGAGGCCCAGGACACCGCACACGCAAAACAACACACCGAGCGGGCGCACCGGTGAACAGGAGCCAGGAGGCCCAGGACACCGCACACACAAAACAACACACCGAGTGGGCGCACCGGTGAACAGGAGCCACGTGGCCCAGGACACCGCACACGCAACACAACACACCGAGCGGGCACACCGGTGAACAGGAGCCAGGAGGCCCAGGACACCGCACACGCAAAACAAAACACCGAGCGGGCGCACCGGTGAACAGGAGCCAGGAGGCCCAGGACACCGCACACGCAAAATAACACACCGAGCGGGCGCACCGCTGAACAGGAGCCAGGAGGCCCAGGACACCGCACACGCAAAACAACACACCGAGTGGGCGCACCGGTGAACAGGAGCCAAGTGGCTCAGGACACCGCACACGCAACACAACACACCGAGCGGGCACACCGGTGAACAGGAGCCAGGAGGCCCAGGACACCGCGCACACAACACAACACACCGAGTGGGCGCACCGGTGAACAGGAGCCAGGAGGCCCAGGACACCGCACACGCAAAACAACACAACGAGCGGGCGCACCGGTGAACAGGAGCCAGGAGGCCGAGGACACCGCACGCGCAAAACAACACACCGAGCGGGCGCACCGGTGAACAGGAGCCAGGAGGCCCAGGACACCGCACACGCAAAACAACACACCGAGCGCGCGCACCGGTGAACAGGAGCCAAGTGGCCCAGGACACCGCACACGCAACACAACACACCGAGCGGGCACACTGGTGAACAGGAGCCAGGAGGCCCAGGACACCGCACACGCAAAACAACACACCGAGCGGGCGCACCAGTGAACAGGAGCCAAGTGGCCCAGGACACCGCACACGCAACACAACACACCGAGCGGGCACACCGGTGAACAGGAGCCAAGAGGCCCAGGACACCGCACACGCAAAACAAGACACCGAGGGGGCGCACCGGTGAACAGGAGCCAGGAGGCCCAGGACACCGCACACGCAAAACAACACACCGAGCGGGCGCACCGGTGAACAGGAGCCAGGAGGCCCAGGACACCGCACACGCAACACAACACGCCGAGTGGGCACACCGGTGAACAGGAGCCAGGAGGCCCAGGACACCGCACACGCAACACAACACCGAGCGGGCGCACCGGTGAACAGGAGCCTGGAGGCCCAGGACACCGCACACGCAAAACAACACACCGAGCGGGCGCACTGGTGAACAGGAGCCAGGAGGCCCAGGACACCGCACACGCAACACAACACACCGAGCGGGCACACCGGTGAACAGGAGCCAGGAGGCCCAGGACACCGCACACGCAAAACAACACACCGAGCGGGCGCACCGGAGAACAGGAGCCAGGAGGCCCAGGACACCGCACACGCAAAACAACACACCGAGCGGGCGCACCGGTGAACAGGAGCCAAGTGGCCCAGGACACCGCACACGCAACACAACACACCGAGCGGGCACACCGGTGAGCAGGAGCCAGGAGGCCCAGGACACCGCACACGCAAAACAAAACACCGAGCGGGCGCACCGGTGAACAGGAGCCAGGAGGCCCAGGACACCGCACACGCAAAATAACACACCGAGCGGGCGCACCGGTGAACAGGAGCCAGGAGGCCCAGGACACCGCACACGCAAAACAACACACCGAGTGGGCGCACAGGGTGAACAGGAGCCAAGTGGCCCAGGACACCGCACACGCAACACAACACACCGAGCGGGCACACCGGTGAACAGGAGCCAGGAGGCCCAGGACACCGCACACGCAACACAACACACCAAGCGGGCGCACCGGTGAACAGGAGCCAGGAGGCCCAGGACACCGCACACGCAAAACAACACAACGAGCGGGCGCACCGGTGAACAGGAGCCAGGAGGCCCAGGAGACCGCACACGCAAAACAACACACCGAGCAGGCGCACTGGTGAACAGGAGCCGGGAGGCCCAGGACACCGCACACGCAAAACAACACACCGAGCGGGCACACCGGTGAACAGGAGCCAAGTGGCCCAGGACACCGCACACGCAACACAACACACCGAGCGGGCACACCGCTGAAAAGGAGCCAGGAGGCCCAGGACACCGCACACGCAAAACAACACACCGAGCGGGCGCACCGGTGAACAGGAGCCAGGAGGCCCAGGACACCGCACACGCAACACAACACACCGAGCGGGCACACCGGTGAACAGGAGCCAGGAGGCCAAGGACACCGCACACGCAAAACAACACACCGAGCGGGCACACCGGTGAACAGGAGCCAGGAGGCCCAGGACACCGCACACGCAAAACAACACACCGAGCGGGCGCACCGGAGAACAGGAGCCAGGAGGCCCAGGACACCGCACACGCAACACAACACACCGAGCGGGCACACCGGTGAACAGGAGCCAGGAGGCCCAGGACACCGGACACGCAAAACAACACACCGAGCGGGCACACCGGTGAACAGGAGCCAGGAGGCCCAGAACACCGCACACGCAACACAACACACCGAGTGGGCGCACCGGTGAACAGGAGCCAGGAGGCCCAGGACACCGCACACGCAACACAACACACCGAGCGGGCACACCGGTGAACAGGAGCCAAGTGGCCCAGGACACAGCACACACGTAGGGCGGCCTAGGGACAGGAAAGAACCAACACCCCATGGGTCGGACACACTGGGGCGACCCAGCCGACCCACCGGGCCAGTGGCAGGAGCGGTACTCCACGGCCACTGGTCCGAGCCCGGCCAGGCTGCATCGGGGACCATGGCAAACGTCACCCGGAGCCATGGAGGCAACCGGTGACAGGCGAGCCGGTACACAGTCCAGGAGGGGGTCACCTGCCAAGCAGAGTGGCCCCGCAACTCAAGCCACAAGGGTGAGGCGGTCGTACCGTAGACAAGCCGGAGCAATACCCCTTGTGGTGAGAGATACTCCACACGGCTGGGTAGCCCCCAGAGCTGCCGCCCAAAGGAGGGGGCATGTGGCCCTACCCATGGACACATGTGGGGACACCCTCCCACCTGGGACACATGGACCGGGTGGCCGCGACAATGCCTTCCCAAGCACATGCGGGAGCGGCTCAAGAGGCACATGACATAGGGCAGTGGGAGGGACAGGACGTCCCCTTGGTAAGACCTTCTTCCTGCATTGTCAAAGGAGGCATCCCGAGCTCCCGAAGATACCTACCTACCTACCTGGCAGTGAAGGAATACCTGCAAAGTGAAGGAATTTTAAAGAACGTCCCTACCAGGACCGGCCCCTGCTGTACCCCTTCCACCATTTCCTGTCACTCCTATGGTCTTGCTTCTCACCAGGTTCTGCATGATCTTGCCCTATCCTGCACAATTTCCCACAAAAAATAGTAAAATATGGCTCCTTCACACAAATCCTGATCCCTTGCAATAACCAACTCCCAAGTACAATAGCTCCAATCCAAATGATCCACACTGAGGGCTTCCAAGGGTGTTTGAGGTCCCGCGTTGGCACTCAACAACTCCTTTCAACACGCCGGTTGTCTCACGGTGCACACGGAGACACGGGCGTTGGGCATGTACATAGAATTGCACCAATAGAATAATGGAAAAGCCCTGAAATTGGCATATGGACACAAATCAAGCAAAATTGGGGAAAGATGGAAACATACACAATCACAGCCACAGACCCCTCATTCCCTGGACTCAGGACCTTCCCTTGCCTCGCCAACATGATGCCCTGAACCAAGTCAAATAAGATGGCTAAATGCCATGTGTCAAAAGTCACTACACAAACCCCAAAAATGTGTTCACTCCCAAGCCTCTAAATCCTAGCCCAATAGGGGAGGTGGCGTGTCATGACCTAGAATGGCACTCAGGACCATGCCCTACCCTGACATAACCTTGGTTGGACTTGGCGTCGATTGGGCTTGGAGAATTGCCCCATGAAGATGACCTCACAACATAGCAAAATTAGGCAAATCACACCATAGTGCCCAAAATTCAATTATATACTCAAAAATGCATACAGCAAATGTTCAAATGCTCCATGCATGTGTCAAACCGGAAAGTAATATACAAGGGTGATATAGACCAAAGGTCCATGCCCAAGAATATCCCAACATTGACTCCCAAACCCCTCCGGATATACACATGCTATGCTTCACAAGTCAACTCACGAATTTGAGACCTAATTTTGTGAGGCCTCGTGTGCCACGCCAAAGTGACCACGTGATCCGGCATATGGTGAGGTGCAACACCGAAGCATATGCCAACATTTAAGCAACATACCATAGTTCACGGATCTCTAGGCACTTTACTGTTAGCCGACCAGTGGAGCACATAAAAAACAAAAATGAGCAGAAAACGAGGTCAAAAACATGCAAATGTTACTAAATTCAAAGTAATCACAATGGTATATAACTTCGCTCACCCATGGTATCAACATATGGTTCAAAGCACAATTGCTTGGGACCATTTGCAGACAATCCCCCCACTTGGATCCTCACATGGACGCATAGGGACACCTTCGATCCTCCTCACGATACGCACCATGAAAATGGGAAAATTGATAGTGGCGCTTGTGGGTCGCTCCGTAAGCCTTCCCACATGCACTATATGTGCGGTAGACTTAGTCTAGCGCTATGGAGCTCACCATTGGGACATGGGCGAGGCCCTTGCCACGTATGACTCCACCTATCTTCCTACAAACGGAGATATATAACATGGGCGTGAGCATAGCGAAGCACATACCATGCATATAACACATACCCTCAAAAATGGCTCCCACCGTGGCATTCCATGACCCTCCATGGCCATGACTTCACGTTAAAAATACGTAGGAACCCAAGGAAAGATTCTATGCAACACCAACACTCATGCAGTACACTCGAAAGTCGCATTAAAATATTCGGTTGCACGGTCCAAAAGTTATATATCACTTTCTACCCTCTTGACCATTATCCCTTGCTACACCGGGCATGTGTACACATCAAAGGCGTTTGACGCTTCCTAAATTAAGTTGAGACCAAGGCGATTTCAGCCCATATCCTAAAATTGTAACTCCTCGCAGTGAGCCGGAGATATGACTTTTCAAAGTGGCCTCACGAATCAATTTTGTTTCGCCTATATCTCCAAGAAAAATGAAGGAGACAACAAAAGGAAGGTTGATTCGTGATCGGGGAAAAATGTAGGACCACTCGAAATTCACCATATCAAGTGCGGCAACCTCGAAGTCGAAAATCCGATTCTGAATGTCTGAAAAAATCGGATTAATGTTGCGAGTGTATAACATGAAAATTGCGGAAGCAACGAACCCTTTACTGATGAAAATTGACCCTTTATCGGGGTTTCCGCTAAAATATCTGGAAATAACAAGTACTAGTACGCAAAAGCCCAAAGCCAAATAAATGTACGTTTGATTCGTGTAGTACATTGGTCTTTCATCGTTGCACCTCAGGAGCGCATTGCTATTGAGAACGCATTCTCCAACATCAAGAAGTTTGGTCTTTTTCATCGAGTTAAGAGCTGAGGTGGATCGTACGAATATAATGAGTTGACCTACTTCTTCTTGGCGGCGTGTGTACTACATAATTGTCAGATTCAGTTTGATTTGCAAAATGGTTGCGAGCCTACAGCTGAGCGGCCATGCAAATGTGCATAGTAGATCACCAAGAGTGTTAGGAATTTAGGATTGTCAAACAATGCAAATGATTGAACCATCGATCTACGATTTGCATCATTGCTTTGCACACCTTTGGGGAGGTTTGCTAAGGCGAGATCTCACAATTTGGCATGAATAAAGAACATTTTTAGTACTGTCGAACTGCCTGTTTGAGGTATCTATGGCTTTCCATCGATAGGGTAACACATTGGGCGACAGGGAGGCGACAGGGAGGCGACAGGGAGGCGACGGGAAGGCGACAGGCAAGCGACAGGCAAGCGACAGGCAAGCGACAGGACAGCGACACGTTACCACGTTGGGCGACAGGGAGGCGACAGGGAGGCGATAGGGAGGCGACAGGGAGGCGGCAGGAAGACGACAGGCAAGCGACAGGCAAGCGACAGGCAAGCGACAGGAGAGCGACAGGTTACCACGTTGGGCGACAGGGAGGCGACAAGGAGGCGACAGGGAGGCGACAGGGAGGTGGCGGGATGACGACGGGCAAGCGACAGGAGGGCGACAGGGAGGCAACAGGAAATAGCGACAGGAGAGCGACAGGAGGGAACGACAGGAGAGCGACAGGGGAGCGACAGGGAGGCGCAAGGCAAAAAGTAGCATGGCGACAGGAAACAACAGGAAGCGACAGGAAGCGACAGGATAGCGACAGGAGGGCGGCAGGAAAGCGACAGGGAAGCGACAGGGGAGCGACAGGGGAGCGGCAGGACAGCGACAGGGAAGCGTCAGGCAAGCGACAGGGGAGCGACAGGGGGCTGAAAGTGCCGAAACAGCGACAGGGAGGCGACAGGGAGGCGACAGGATGGCGACAGGAGGGCGAGGTGGCCCGAATCTAATCGTTTACCGCAAAATCGCGAGCCAATTGCCAGTCGCCGATACATTGACCATCAGAACGGATAGCCGAAAAGTTACGGAAACATTATGATAAAAAAACCCTGTTGATTCCTGATATTCTGATATATAAATCTCAGCCGGCGGCGCCTCGGTATTGAATATGGCCGCTCATAGCTGGAATCGCCAAGCCTATCACACTATCACATCAGGTTAGGTCAGGTGGACGGGAGAGTATGATATCAGCCAATGGCGGCTTGCCGGCCCATAGATACGAACCCCAAGTGACTCAAAGATGGCCACGGGGGTCCGAACCGGCTTCACACCACTTCTCAGAGCGTTGTATCCGCTCGGAAGTCATTGAAGAGAGGACGGGAGGACCCCAATGGGCTCCAACCCCCCCCCCCATGTCCCAAGGACACATGGAGGCCCCACATACGGCGTAGGCGTCCCCCATGCCCCAAGGGAGGGGTGAGGACACTCATAGTCGGTGCCCTCCGCCATATCCAGTCTCCTCGTGATCTACAACATGGACCAAGGGGATCAAAGATAGAGAAACGTCGCGATCGATCTAAATACGTATACCACAGTGAAATATATATGTGGAGACCGAGTGAAGGGGGTATATGGCCAATCAAGGCCCAAAAATCCCCGGATGAACGCCCTCACCCGTTTCCCAAGCACAAAGACAAACATAAATACCAAGGGGGATCCATTACGGTGCTGTAGCAGCCACCAAACGGACCAACACGTCCTTGACATCCAAGGAAATGTTCTTCCTCCTTAGATAATCCATCCAGACCGTGGTATACTTCAGAACAAAGCTGCTCGGAGGCTCCCACGAATCTCTGGATGCGGCAAATCCCTTCCAACGGACTTTATAAAGCCTTGCCCCAGGCGTCCCCGGGTCTGGCTTGTCCGTCAGGATCCTCTCGGCGGTGAAGTCGTCGTCCTCCCCCTCGTCATCAGAATCCGGATCTCCGGCTGTGAACTCGAAGGTGACGGGACGTCCGCTGGGGTCTGGTGCTCGGGGACGAAGCTGGGTATGGTCGCGGTCCAGGATCTTGTTATCCCCCACACGAACCGCATACACCTCCTGCCCGACCTTCGGAACGATTACCCCCGGCACATACCAAGACGCCTGCCGATGCCTGGACAGGACATCCTTGTGGTGCCGCTCCACCCATAGGGTGTCTTGGAGAGCATATTTCTGGACTTTTCGCTGCTTGAAGTACTTGGCCCTCTTCTCATGCTCGTCTTGAAGTGCTTTGCACACCTTGGCCGCCGTGTTGTCCGCCTCAGCCATCATAGCACTCGCATCCCGGGCCACTTTGCCATGGTTCAACCACGGGAGAGTGCGTGACACTCGATCCCGTAGGAACAGGATACGATGGGGCGACAATCCAGTGGGCCCCAGAAGGTCGTGGTACGCCTGGAGTACTCTCTACAGCGAATTGTACCAATTCCGGCCCGGTTCGTCAATGTGCAGCTGGCGGAACTTTTCGAACATCTGCCGCCCGGCCACCTCAGCCCGGCCATTCGACCGGCTGTGGTACGCCACGGTCTTGGCGTGCCGAATCCCCATGTGCTTGCACATCGTCTTGAACCACGTCCCCACAAATTGACTGCCCCGATCGCTGCAGATGACAGCTGGGACATCAAAAATCGTCAGCCAATGCCTGATCATGGCGTTGGCGACGGTCTTGGCCTGCAGCCCCACTCCATGCTTGTCCTTCTTGTCCTTCTTCTTGGACTTCTTGCCGGGGACCGCCACGATATACCCGCTGTGCCTATCCACCGCAAGAATGACACAGTCGTAGGTCTCTCCGTCCACGGTGACCTCGGGCATGGCGAATACATCCATGGCCACGGACCGCATAGGGGCCTCCGGTATAGCCGTATACACCGGGTTGCCAGCCGTGGAGTGATTGGGGCTCTTCGTGGCCCGACACACAGCGCAGTGGCTGCAGTACTTGTCCAGGATGGCGTAGTACCCCGGTGGGAACTTGAAACGCCACTCCAAGTCCTGCTGCATCTTGTCCCGACCAGGATGCATGAGCTGGGCGTTATGCCAGTGGTCAATGAGCTCGTCCGTTCGGTTCTCAGGGACCAATAGCTTGTCCTTGAGGAATAATTTATCCCCATCCTCGGTCAACCCCTCAGGCCATTCGTCGTCCGACGGGGCGCTCACGGCATTCCAGTACTTGCTCCAGTGTTCGGATGCCGCATAGTCATCCGACCAGTCTTCTGTGAGCACCGACCTGACTAGCTCTACAGGGGCCACCATCCATTGCTCAAGGGTTTCCTCTCGAATAGCTTGGACTCGGGCGCCCCGGAACTTGGCCAGGTCTGTACGGTTTGCCATCACCACAAAGCACTTGACCCCCTCTTGCTCCAAGGCCTTCTCCATCTCGATGATGCGCTTGGCCTCCTTGGTCTCCTCGGCGTCTCCATGGCTGGATGTGTCCATCCATGCTTTGCCAGCGGGGTAGGCCCATCGACTGAGGCAATGCGCCACAGTGTTGTCCTTCCCCGGGACGTACACGACGCTGAGGTCGAACTTGGCGAATGTCTCATGCCATCGGGCCCTCCTTGCCGCCGGTCCCGAGGGGGTGTCGACGTGCTCCTTGTGCCAGCTCTGTAAGGACTGATGGTCCGTACAAACCACCACCGGTTGTAATCCGATGTGGCCAGACCACTTCCTGAGCGCACAAACAATGGCGTACGTCTCCTTCTCCCTTGCGGTCCAGGTTCGGCGTTGGCCCTCAGCCGGGATCCGGCTCCAAAACGCCACGGGTACGTGCGACCCGTCGTCCCGGACCTGCTCGAGGACTGCCCCTACAGCATAGTCCGAGGCGTCCGTCCGTAGCACGACCCCCTTGTCCGGGTCCACCAGGAATAGCCCCAGCTGCCCGAGGAGTCGCTCCTTCAGGCGGCTGAACGCATCTTCGGCCTCCGGGGTCCAGGCAAGCTTCTTCTTGATCCCCTTCCGGCCATCGAACTTGCCCACCTGCAGCATCTTGTGCAGCGGGCCCGACAGTTCTGCATACATCCAGACATAGCCCGAATAGTAATTGCAGAACCCCATGAAGGATCAGAGTTCGCTGATGGTCTGGGGCTTCTCACAGTGGTGCAGGGACGCCAGCTTCCCAGGCATGGGACGGCGTTGCCCGTGACCAACCACGTGACCCGCAAACTCCACTTCCTTCACGAAGAGCGAGGCTTTGGTGGGCTTGCAAACCATGTTGTGCTTGTCCAGCTCGCTGAGCACTCGGCGCAGATCCTTCTCATGCGCTTCGATGAGCTCGTCCTCAGTCATGTCCTCCGTGCCGGAACCGATGATGATGTCATCCACAAAGGGGTCGGCACAGTCCCGGACAGGACCGAGTAGGTCCTCCATCATGCGCTGGAAAGCGGCGTTGCCATTCTTGGCGCCCATAGGCACCACTTTCCACTGCATGGGCCCCAGCGGCGTTGACATCGCTGTGCAGGGCCTGGAGTCCGGGTGTAGCGGCATCTGGTGATAGCCGTGTTTCAGGTCTAACACCGTGAAGATCCGCTTTTTTTGTTGTTTTTGGAGGATGGTGTCGACCAGAGGAAGCGAGTGCGAGTCGTGCTCGGTTCGCTCGTTCAAACCTCTGTAATCAACCACCAACCTCCACTCGCCCTTCTCCTTCTTGGGCACGATAAAGGCTGGGCTGGCCCACTCACTGTCGGAGGGTTCGATCCAGCCCCGCCCAATAAACTCGGCCAACAACTTCTTCATGGCCTCGGCCCGATCGCCCTGAAGTTGGTACTCCCGATGACGATAGATCTTCGGGTTCGGCTTCAGCTTGATCCTCGCTGTGCCAAACCTCCCACGATCTGGAGGGTTCTTGTTGGCGACGCCACTGAATAGCCGCGGATAGGCATTTATCAGCCTCTCCTTCAGCTCGGCGACCTTCGGGTTCTCCTGGGCCTCTTCAGCCGCTTGCTTCGGTATCGATACAACCGACCGCACTGCGGTATAGGCCTCTTCCGGGTCCGAGTCCGACTTCTCCTTGTCCCATATGCCGTCTTCATCGTCGTGGGGCGCGCTTCCCACCGATAATCTTCGGAAATTTGCGGCATCGGCCTGGTTCTTGTCGCTACCGGCCCCCATTCTTGGAAAATCCCACGTCGGCGGGTCCGACCCAACCGGACCATCATATTGGTCCGCGATGTGATCCATGACCCTCGCCACGAACTCATCCTTCTCGTACTTGCTGGTGACCAACATCTTGTCATCCCACCAATGCGGAGATGTGACCATGGTCCGCCCCTTCTTGGCTGCCACACGGTCGTGCATCCCCATCCGCATGTAGTTGACGACGTGGTCGATCTCGGCGTGGGACAGGACATCAATTCCATCCATTGGCTGATCCGTCCCCTCCTTGGGCTCAAACATGACCCGCATGGGAACCGCCTCAACCCTACGGATGAAGGCTTCATCACCCGTGGGCTGGGCTTGCGCCCCATCCACGAGGAAAGCCTTGGTACCCCACGCTTGAGGGCATTGATAAGCCCTTGGCGTCGATGAACAACTCCTCCTCTGGCCCGAATGACATCTCATTCAGGGTGATGGAATCCAGCGTCGATTTGAGACCTTCCAGCGGACATGGGGTGGATCCTATGCCGGTTATGACCAGGATCCCCTTTGCCCTATCCGCGACGATCTTCTCCACCGTACGTCTGGTATTTTCCAGGGAGCCATGCCAATACATCGGCCCCCACTCCTTCAAACCCCAATGCCTGTGCCAGGCTGATTCTCCTCGATGCCAATGCCTCCTACACTTCCTCAAAAGTGGGGCATCCCGCGAAGCGAAGACGTCCGTCTCAGGCGCTTCGGCTCCCAGCGTCTGAATCATCCTGGCATACACCTGCGGCGCCATTCCATACTCCGTGAGCTGAACTCCGCGGTCTCCTCTGGACTTGGCACCCACAGCTTGCACCGCTTGGACGATCCGATCCTCTTCCTCAGCATTCCATTGGGATGATCCGCATGCATAGTCTGTGGACAGCCATGTAAGGCATTCCTCATCCTCCCGGACCAGCGTTGCACGATGGGGAAGGGCTCCAATGGCGTTTCCCACCATGCAGTCATACCCCATGATTATATCCCAATCTGTAATGTCGGCCACATAGAAGTTCCCGGATAGAGTGCTTCTCTTCGCCAAATCAGGGCGGTTCAAGCGCTCATGCTCCCAGAATTCCATACTGATAGTGGCCTCATGGGTGCCACCACCCATAATCTCTCCATTGGCCACCTTCAGGCGTACCGGTCTACGGCTGGGCTGCAGGGATTCCTCCTTGAACAACCCTCTCCGGACCAGGCTCACCTGGGCACCCGTATCCACCAAAACATCCACCACCAACTTCTCTTGTCCGCACCGTACACGCACCTTCAAGTGCAACTGCCGCTCGTCACCCTGCGGTGTATGGACGACTCTCACGGCATGCAACTCTAGCACATCCGGGTGCATCAGGACTTGGAGGGTATGGTCACGGATGGTGTAGATCCTGGGCTGGTCCTGCCCGTCCACGGGGCTCTCCGTGGTCGCTCCTTCTTTCTTGACACGTCCCTTGCCCACATACACTTCCCTTGGCAGGGCGCTCCAGGGGTTGGGAGTGGCAAAACTCAGAGGTTTTGGATCTTCTGGAGCCTTCTTTGGCACCCGATGTGCCTTCGCTTTCTCTAAGATTCCACGGATTTTCGAAGGAGAGGCCTCCGGGGTCCCACTCACGTGGGGGCTCCTCTAGACGTGGCTTGCCGCAGCTCCCTCCTGCTGCGATCCGCCCAGACTTTGTCCACCACGTTGCTGGGCTTTGAGTTCCTCCAACGACCTCAACATGTCCTCAGCAACCTCCTCGATCGACCTCACGCGTCGGTCTGGGCCGGGTCCTCCACGATAGCCTTTTCCTCCGCCTTTCCCTTGGCCCTTTCCTTGGCCTTTACCACCGTCTCCGCCCTTTGCCTTCCAATCGGCAATTCGTTGCTCCTTGGGCTTCTTATCGGGATTGGCGGCGAAGTAGGTCTTCTTGTCATCCTCATATACCTTGCAATGCCGGTGGTCATGTGCATGGTTGTTCCCCTTGCCGTAGCAGACCCAGCAACCGTCGTGCTGTGATCTGTACTCCCGGAACGAGAGCGGCGGGTTCCCGATCCTCCGCGGTTCTTTGCGGTTCTTGGTCCTTCGGTCCAGGCGGTTCCACCTGGACCTGTCCTGCCCATGCTCCTTCATATTGTGCGCTACGAACGCGAAGAAGTGGGCTTCATCATGATCCTCTCGGGTGGTTGCGGTCCAGAGATCTTGGCTGCTTCCACTCCCTTCCTCCGCGGTGCCGACCGTGTCCGCCTTGACCTCTCGGTGTTGGCGATCTTCCCGATGACCTCGCTGTCCATGGCCCTGTCGATCCTGCACGTGGGCCTCGTTCTTGGCGTTGAGCCTCGGCTCCACCGTGATGTACTTCACGATCTCGTCCAGGCTCATGCGGGCGAAGATGACCTGCATCCTCAGCGGCTCTCCGCGCCTCCACTCCGCTTTGTTGAGGCGCATCAACCTTTGCCCCATGGTGTCGCCGAATACCTCCACGTACACGGCGTTCTTCAACCCCAACATTCGGCTGGGCTCGCCGAGGTTTCGCCGGAAAAACTCCATTATTCTGGCTTGGGTGTCCTCCGATGCCATGATCCGTACGGCCACGCGCTTCTTTGCTCTCTTCTTTTCCTCGTCCTCCACTCTCCTCTTCCAGTGGCCGGGGAGGACGTCCTTGAGCAGGTGTCGGATCTCGCTGGACTCGTTCCAGTCCTCCACCAGCTTGAGGCTTCTTCGGTACTTGCAGATGTACCGATTCCATTCCCGGACCCTAAATTCCCCGCGCTCCAGCGGCAGCGGAATGGACCACAAATCCTCCAACTTCTGGTTGGGGGCGTCCACTCGCTCCTCATCCTCCAGCCACTGGAGGCAGGCCTGCTCCGTCTGGATCAATCCCTCGCGGATCTGATCCCTGAGCTCCTCCTTCAGGTCCTGCGCCAGCCTGTGTGGGAATGTCCGACATACCCACTTGTCCCTTGGCGCTCCCTTCATCTCGCCGACGACCTCCTCCGCGAAGTCCTCCCAATCCAGGAGGAAGTCATCCAGGTTGGAGGGGTTGCCATCGTAGTAGGGGATTTTGATTCCCCTGAGGTCGTCAATCCTGATGGCGTCTTTGACGTCCGCAGCCACCACTCCACCGAGTCGGATACCACCTGTGGCCGGGGGGTGTGAGTACACTCCCCGTACATCCCTCTCCTCCATGCAGTGCGGTCCAGTTGGGCCTGAACCCATGAGGTTTGGGATGCGGGAAGGACTTGCTCCACCGGCTGTCCATATCCCCGTAGTGGGGTCCTTCACCCACAGGTTTCCGCCTGGAGGGCCTCGACCATGTCCGTCGTCCCTTCCCATGGTTCGCCCCTGCATGGTCTGGATCTCCTCTTCCGCATAAACTGCATGGGCAGTCATAGCGGTCGGTGGATCCTGGGCGGCATGGAACATCTGTACCGTCAGGCTCCTCAGGTCCGTGGTTGCGTGCTCTTCCCGCATGGACCCAGCCGGTGCCGTATGCTCCCCGAGCATTATGGATTCGCTGAACATGGGAACAAACGGCAGCGCACCCGGGTCAACACGCGGAGGCGCGTAAGGTGCCTCTGCACGCCCACCCATGGGTTTCTCCATGGCGCTCCTGAGGGTCTTAACCCGCTCCACCAGCTCTGCCGTTGCGGGTCTGGCCGGGAGCTCCGGACCTCAGGCGAGGGGTTGTAACTCCTCTAGCCTTTTCAGGCATCCCGACATATCCTCCACCAGGTGGGGGAGGCTGTCCACCACTCGCTGCTGCTTCTGCAGGGCCATCTCCAGCTTCTCCCAGTACCAGTCCTGCTCCGCTCGCAGCTCCGCCATGTCTCTCTCCGCTTCCGACTGGTCATCCAGGATCCCCGCGATGTCTTCCTCTGGGCCGTCCTTCTGGTTGTCCAGGCGGTCGAGGTGTTGCACGATGGCGTCCATCCCCATCTTTGGGTACTTGCCGATGAGGAAGGATACATGCTCGCAGTGGCAGTCAACGTGCTTTCCACCTGATCCGGCGCATCCCACTGTTCCCGGCGCCTCGGACTCCTTCGCCATGGGTGTGTCGCCCATGTTATCCCGCGTTGGCTCCGTGTGCCCGGCCACAGGCGCCGTTCTGGCTCTGGTAGGCCTCTCCAACGCCTTGGCGTCATGCTCCAGGCTGGGTTCGGGGGCCGTGTGCGCCCTTGTGGGCGGTATGGCCATCTCCTCCGACTCCGAAGGGAAAGCGGTCCGATAGCCATCGGAATGCCCCTCGGAATCTGCAGCTGACCACAGCCTGACCGGGCTGGGATCCGTCTCCATCGCCCTGGCTTCCGCCGCGGGTACTGGGGACCCGCGCTTCCGGTAACGCCGGGCCCTGCCGTTGCTGCCAGTCTCCTCCAACTCCTCCGCAGCGGAGCGGAGATTGCAAGCCTTGCGGCATTGCCTTCCACACATGGAGGCCAGGTCCTCCATGTCTAGCCCATGTCCTACAAGGGCTCTCCATCCTGAGCATCTTCGCTCTTCTCGGGCTTCCAAGTCCGGCGTCCATTCCACGGACTCCACGATCTGCACCCGGGGCGTCCTTGGGCAGGGCTCATTAGGGCCCAAGTCCCCGGTGCGGCAGTAGGGGGCAGGTACTCCTCTGCTACCATAAAGAAGGTGCCTACCAGGACCGGACCCTGCTGTACCCCTTCCACCATTTCCTGTCACTCCTATGGTCTTGCTTCTCACCAGGTTCTGCATGATCTTGCCCTATCCTGCACAATTTCCCACAAAAAATAGTAAAATATGGCTCCTTCACACAAATCCTGATCCCTTGCAATAACCAACTCCCAAGTACAATAGCTCCAATCCAAATGATCCACACTGAGGGCTTCCAAGGGTGTTTGAGGTCCCGCGATGACACTCAACAACTCCTTTCAACACGCCGGTTGTCTCACGGTGCACACGGAGACACGGGCGTTGGGCATGTACATAGAATTGCACCAATAGAATAATGGAAAAGCCCTGAAATTGGCATATGGACACAATTCAGACAAAATTGGGGAAAGATGGAAACATACACAATCACAGCCATAGACCCCTCATTCCCTGGACTCAGGACCTTCCCTTGACTCGCCAACATGATGCCCTGAACCAAGTCAAATAAGATGGCTAAATGCCATGTGTCAAAAGTCACTACACAAACCCCAAAAATGTGTTCACTCCCAAGCCTCTAAGTCCTAGCCCAATAGGGGAGGTGGCGTGTCATGACCTAGAATGGCACTCAGGACCATGCCCTACCCTGACATAGTCTTGGTTGGACTTGGCGTCGATTGGGCTTGGAGAATTGCCCCATGAAGATGACCTCACAACATAGCAAAATTAGGCAAATCACACCATAGTACCCAAAATTCAATTATATACTCAAAAATGCATACAGCAAATGTTCAAATGCTCCACGCATGTGTCAAACCGGAAAGTAATATACAAGGGTGATATCGACCAAAGGTCCATGCCCAAGAATATCACAACATTGACTCCCAAACTCCTCCGGATATACACATGCTATGCTTCACAAGTCAACTCACGAATTTGAGACCTAATTTTGTGAGGCCTCGTGTGCCACGCCAAAGTGACCACGTGATCCGGCATATGGTGAGGTGCAACACCGAAGCATATGCCAACATATAAGCAACATACCATAGTTCACGGATCTCTAGGCACTTCACTGTTAGCCGACCAATTCAGCACATAAAATACAAAAATGAGCACAAAATGAGGTCAAAAACATGCAAATGTTACTAAATTCGAAGTAATCACAATGGTATATAACTTCGCTCACCCATGGTATCAACATATGGTTCAAAGCACAATTGCTTGGGACCATTTGCGAACAATCCCCCCACTTGGATCCTCACATGGACGCATAGGGACACCTTCGAACCTCCTCACGATACGCACCATGAAAATGGGAAAATTGATAGTGGCGCTTGTGGGTCGCTCAGTAAGCCTTCCCACATGCACTATATGTGCGGTAGACTTAGTCTAGCGCTATGGAGCTCACCATTGGGACATGGGCGAAGCCCTTGCCAGGTATGACTCTACCTATCTTCCTACAAACGGAGATATATAACATGGGCGTGAGCATAGCGAAGCACATACCATGCATATAACACATACCCTCAAAAATGGCTCCCACCGTGGCATTCCATGACCCTCCATGGCCATGACTTCACGTTAAAAATACGTAGGAACCCAAGGAAAGATTCTATGCAACACCAACACTCATGCGGTACACTCTAAAGTCGCATTAAAATATTCGGTTGCACGGTCCAAGAGTTATATATCACTTTCTACCCTCTTGACCATTATCCCTTGCTACACCGGGCATGTGTACACATCAAAGGCGTTTGACGCTTCCTAAATTAAGTTGAGACCAAGGCGATTTCAGCCCATATCTCAAAATTGTAACTCCTCGCAGTGAGCCGGAGATATGACTTTTCAAAGTGGCCTGACGAATCAATTTTGTTTCGCCTATATCTCCAAGAAAAATGAAGGAGACAACAAAAGGAAGGTTGATTCGTGATCGGGGAAAAATGTAGGACCACTCGAAATTCACCATATCAAGTGCGGCAACCTCGAAGTCGAAAATCCGATTCTGAATGTCTGAAAAAATCGGATTAATTTTGCGAGTGTATAACATGAAAATTGCGGAAGCAACGAACCCTTTACTGATGAAAATTAACCCTTCATCGGGGTTTCCGCTAAAATATCTGGAAATAACAGTTAACCAATCGGATACCGCAAAATCGCGAGCCAACTGCCAGTTGCCGATACATTGACCATCAGAACGGATAGCCGAAAAATTACGGAAACATTATGATAAAAAAACCCTGTTGATTCCTGATATTCTGATATATAAATCTCAGCCGGCGGCGCCTCGGTATTGACTATGGCCGCTCATAGCTGGAATGGCCAAGCCTATCACACTATCACATCAGGTTAGGTCAGGTGGATGGGAGAGTATGATATCAGCCAATGGCGGCTTGCCGGCCCATAGATACAAACCCCAAGTGACCCAAAGATGGCCACGGGGGTCCGAACCGGCTTCAATTTCTGGCGTCGTGTAGAAGGCCAAAGGGATGACGACATATTTTCATAGATCAGGGAACCGTCTTGACCGGCTGGCGGACTTACAGAAACGGTTTGACATGCCTCAAAGGAGTAAGAAAAAGTGCTTTTCCAATGCTTTAGGGTATACTTTAGTTGTATTAGAGGTGGTCTAAGCACACAGGCATTTCTATCTTAGTATTGGCCCAACCAAAAGTGGTGATAACACATTTTGACCTATGGAACCAAACACTAAATCAGGTAATGGAGTGGACCCCTTAATCCCCTATCAATGTGAGGCAATTCATCTTTTCCTGAGTCGACTGAGAACTGACATATCCAGGGCAGAGCCTATGAATTTATCTATGTTTTCTCATGAATTCTTAGCTATCCTAGTTGTATGCACCCTAGGGGGCTGGGCACCTCTTTTTGAGAGGTCCTGGGTTCAATTCCCGGTCAGCCTAGCTAAGTAGGAAGATCCCATGTGACATGGCAGTGACCTCATCGCCACATGCCCTGCCACCTCAGCACATATAGGACCCAAAACAAAGAGTGCACATCTCCTGAGATGGCAGTATGGAGATTGAGTGACCATGGGGCGATTTTCCAACTCTTTTTCCAAAACATTTCAGCTATCTTTGTGAATATGCAATCCGATTTGCCCTGAGTTGCAGTTTCTGTGAATATTCTAACATCTTTCACTGTTTACACTGCAGCCCTTCATGCTTTGATCCTGATTCTCTTCTACTTGCTTATCTCTGGCTTGGACTATCCTGGATTGGTTGTATTTCAGCAAATAAAACATTTTACTCATCAAAAACAAGCAGCAGGAAACCCTACACCAGCAGCAAGCAGCAGGAGAGGCACAAACACAGTGTTGAAATCACTATAAAACTTTCTGGTAGCAAGGAGCAGACTGTCTCTGCGTACGGGCAGCAACCCCGTGCCGTACAACCAGTGCGCTGAGATCAGTCACATATAAGCAGAAGGGCGAACGAAGATGGACACAAAGAAAGAGGACACCGACGTGAAGACAGCGCCTGAGGTACCAGCAATGCCAGCATCTGGTGAACCTGGACCTGGACCTAGCGCTGTACCTTCGGAGCCCTTACATGGGCCAGTGGACGTGGCGGAGGATTCGTTGGAAGGACTCCAGTCGGCCTTCCGGGGCCTCTCAGTCGAGGAGGTGGACACTCAACCTGTGAAGAGAAAGAGAGAGAGAGAGAGAGAAGGATGCTGGAGACGAAGCAGACGAAGGAGCAGACCAAGGGCAAGAACCGACGAATAATCCTACCTTCGAGGGCGCACCAAGCGCTTCTGGCCTCCACGCATCACCCTCTCCTATAATCACCACACTCCCAATTCCAGACCCAGGTAGGTAGGTAGGTAGGTAGGTGCACTCGGTCGTGGAGAGGCGCCCCATGGTTCCCCCTGGCGTCGCCCCTGTGACGAACAGGAAGAGGCTCCGCGCGTGAAGAGGGGAGGCGGCTTACATCCCGCTAGACCTGACTTTTGGCCCCCAACAAAGCGGCCCCGGGCTACACCGGGAGGGCTGATCGCCGCCAGCGTGACGTGCTTGTCTCGCCGGGAGGGTGGGCCCCCGTGCTTGCGCACGTCCCCTCCTTTGGGCGGAACCCTAGGGGTTCACCGGACTTCCTGGCGTATCCCGTTCCCAAGGCATGCATGCATGTTCTTGGTACTAGGGTTCCGAGGCGCTTGGGTGTCGCACGCTCCGCCTCGAGTCCCAAAGCAGCGCTGGCCTTAGGATGCAGCCTTACCCCCGGGCTCCGGATCTCGTTTGGCCGGGTCACCTGCATGGCACGGGCTGCCTCAGTGCCCGGGCTGTGGGCACTGGGTTTCCTACTGTTGGCTTGCGTTTGTGGTTGGGTCCGGGTTGCGTTTGGTGGTGGGTTTTGTTTACCCCTGCCTGTTGTGGCTGGGGTCTTGGGTGGGTGTGTTTGGGCTCGGTTTGTGGTGTTGTCCCTCTTTTGCCGGCTGTTTGTGGTGTTCGTGGTTGGGCTTTGGTGTCGGCCTGCTTTCGGGACCTGTGTGGTTTCGTGTGCGTTTCCCTTGCCCTCCGCCGTTTCCGGTTTCGGTGTGCGGTGTGGGCGTGCGTGCTGGGCCTGGGTCTCGGCTGTGCCCCGCCCTTCTTGGCTGGGTTGTCGGGCTGTGTTTTTTGCGCTTTTTTTTTTTTTCCGGTTGCTGGGTGTCCCCGTCCCGGGCCTTGTGGTCTCTCCCCCCGTCTCCTTTCTTTCGGGCTGGGCTGCTGGCTTTTTTTTTTTTCTTTTTCTTTTGTCTGCTTGTTTCGGTGCTCCTTTTCCCGCTGGGCCGCTGTTCCTGGCTTGGTGCCGCCAGTTTTGGCTGGGTTGTCCCCCTGTACCTGTTTGGGGGTCCTGTCTTCGGTGCCCTCTGGGTGGGGGGTTTGGCCCCCTTCTGTGTTGTTGGCGGCGGTTTGGTGGCTGTGGGCTCTTTTCGCGCGCCCAGCCCCCCCCCCTTTTTTTTTTTTTTTTTTTGGGGGGGGGGGGGGCGCCTGGGGGTTCCTCCCTTTCCCTTTCCTCGGCTGGCGCTTGCTCTGTGGCTGGTGTGTGGTGTGGTTGGTCCCTCGCCACTCCTGGCGGAGGTTCCTGTGTGCTACTCCCCGCCACTCCTGGCTGGGTTTCGCTGCCGGTGGTGGTGGGCGGTCCCCGCCACTCCTGGCTGGGGTCTGCCGGCGGCGGTGGTGTGTGGCGGTGGTGTGTTGGTGGGGTTGTGGCTGGTGTGTGGTGTGGTTGGTCCCTCGCCACTCCTGGCGGAGGTTCCTGTGTGCTACTCCCCGCCACTCCTGGCTGGGTTTCGCTGCCGCTGGTGGTGGGCGGTCCCCGCCACTCCTGGCTGGGGTCTCCTTGCGGCGGTGGTGTGTGGTGTGTGGTGTGTGGCGGTGGTGTGTTGGTGGGGTTGTGGCTGGTGTGTGGTGTGGTTGGTCCCTCGCCACTCCTGGCGGAGGTTCCTGTGTGCTACTCCCCGCCACTCCTGGCTGGGTTTCGCTGCCGGTGGTGGTGGGCGGTCCCCGCCACTCCTGACTGGGGTCCGCTTGCGGCGGTGGTGTGTGGTGTGTGGTGTGTGGTGTGTGCTGTGTGGTGTGTGGCGGTGGTGTGTTGGTGGGGTTGTTCTGGTGTGTGGTGTGGTTGGTCCCTCGCCACCCCTGGCGGTGGTTCCTGTGTGCTACTCCCCGCCACTCCTGGCTGGGTTTCGCTGCCGCCGTTGGTGGGCGGTCCCCGCCACTCCTGGCTGGGGTCCGCTTGCGGCGGTGGTGTGTGGTGTGTGGTGTGTGGCGGTGGTGTGTTGATGGGGTTGTGGCTGGTGTGTGGTGTGGTTGGTCCCTCGCCACTCCTGGCGGAGGTTCCTGTGTGCTACTCCCCGCCACTCCTGGCTGGGTTTCGCTGCCGGTGGTGGTGGGCGGTCCCCGCCACTCCTGGCTGGGGTCCGCTGGCGGCGCCGGTGTGTGGTGTGTGGCGGTGGTGTGTTGTTGGGGTTGTGGTTGGTGTGTGGTGTGGTTGGTCCCTCGCCACTCCTGGCGGAGGTCCCTGTGTGCTTCTCCCCGCCACTCCTGGCTGGGTTTCGCTGCCGGTGGTGGTGGGCGGTCCCCGCCACTCCTGGCTGGGGTCCGCTGGCGGCGGTGGTGTGTGGTGTGTGGTGTGTTGTTGGGGTTCCTCGCCACTCCTGGCGGAGGTTCCTGTGTGCTACTCCCCGCCACTCCTGGCTGGGTTTCGCTGCCGCTGGTGGTGGGCGGTCCCCGCCACTCCTGGCTGGGGTCCGCTGGCGGTGGTGGTGTGCGTGCTTTGCTTGGCCGGGTCGGGCGGGCCGGCCTCCCGGGCGCGTTCTGGTGCGCCTCACCCTTTCCTTTGGCCGCTTTGTCTTTCTGCTTTGCTTGGCCCCCTCCGGGCTGGGGTTGCCCCTCTCTCTTTCGCTGCTGTTGCCGTTCCTCGTTGGTTGTTTTTCTCGGCCTCCCGCTGCCTGGCTCGCGCCTCGTTTGTGTCTCCCGCTTGGCCGTTGGCTGCTCTTTGGTGGTTGCTCCCCCGCCCCCCCCCCACCTTTGTGTCTGGCGGTTTTCGTCGCTCCTGCTTGTGGCTTTTGTGTGTGTTTTTTTTTTTTTTTCCCTCTTCTTCTTCCTCCGTGCGCCCCCGTTGTCTCCGGCTTTCTCTGGTTTCCGGCCCCGGGTGCCCTGGGCCTCGGCGCTTGCGTTGTTTGTTTTGTTGGCCTTCCGCTTCTCGGCTCTCCGTGCGCTTGTCCCTCTTTCGTGCTTTCCGCCTGGCTGTTGGCTGCTCCCGCGTGGTTGCTGCCCCCCCCCCCCCCCTTGTGTCGCGCGGTTTTCGTTCCTGCCGCTCGGTGCTGTGTGCCGTGTTGTGCTGTGCGTGCCTGGGTGCGGTGCTGCGCCGCGCTGCTGCGTGTTGTGTCGCCCGGTGTTGTGCTGTCGTGTGCTGTGTTGCGCTCGCTTGGTGTCGCTGCTTGTTGCGCCGTGCCCTCTGGCGCTGCCCGTCGCCCTGGGGCCCTGTGCTCTGCGGCGCTGTGTTTTGCGGTGTTCCCCCGCGCTGTGTGCTCTGTGCTGTGTGTGTTTTGTCGTGGCGTGGTGGTGCGTGCTGTTGTTCGCCGCTCTGCCTTGTGCTGTGTGTGTCTCGGGGTGCTGTGCTGTGCGTTCCCTGTGCTCTCCGTTCTGTGCGGTGCTGTGCTTCGCTGTGCTGGTGCGCTCGCGTTGTGCTGTTCGTGTGGTGCGTGCTGTTGCTGGCGCCTGGTGCTGTGGTGCGCTGCTGTGTGTTGTGCTGTTTCCTGTGGTGTGCCGTGGTGCGGTGCTGGGTCTGGTGGCTCGTGGTTGTCTGCTGGTGGCGTGTTTCGGTGTCGGTGTCCCTGTCTGGCCGCGTGGTCTGCTTCCCTGTGGTTGGTGTGGTTTGCTGTGGTGCCCTGCTTTCCTGTGTTGTGTTCTGTGGTGCTGTGCTGTCGCGTGGTGCTGTGCTGTTGTGCTCTGCTGTCGTGTTGCGGTGCTGTTGGGGCTTGCTTTGCCCTCCTGTGGGCCGTCGTGCTGTGCTGTGTTGTGCTGTTGGTTGGCTGTGCTGTTTTTGGCCCGGTGGTGGTGTCTGCGTGCTGTGGTGCTCTTTTCCTCGCGCTGTGCGTTCCCTGTCTTCTCCGCTCTGTGCGCTGCGGTGCCTTGTTGTGCTGGCTGTGGTGCCCTGCTTCCCTGTGTCGTGTGCTGTGGCGCTGTGCTGTCGTGTGGTGTTGTGCTGTCGTGCTCTGCTGTCGTTTTGCGGTGCTGTTTGTGTTTGCTTTGCCCTCCTGCGGCCTGTCGTGCGGCGCCCGTGTGGTCTGCGCTGTTGTTGGTGCCTTGTGCTGTGGCGTGTCCCTGTGCGTTGTGGTGTCTCCCTGGGCGTTCTGCGGTGTGGTGGTGCTGCTCTGGTGTGTCGTGGTGTCTTGCTGTGCTGTGCGTTGTCCTGTGGTGTCCTGCGCTCTGTGCCGTGTCCTGCGGTGCCGTGCTGTCCTGCGGTGCTGTGCTGGTTGGCTGTGCTGTGCGGTTGTCTGCGCTGCTGGTGTTTGTTTTGTCCTCTTTTCTTTTGCTAAAAACCCCTGCCGTTTTTCCGTGCCTTTCAAAACTCTTTTTTTTTTTTTTTTTTTTGAAAATAAAATAAAATTATACACGACCCAACACACTCGCGTGCAGCAAGACCATGTTCGCTGCTGTGCCTTACGTGTTACCCGTCGTTCTTGATGTTCTCGGTCTCGTTCTTGTGCGTGGCGTCGTGGAGCGTGTTGGTGTCCATTGCCAAGGGTTTACCGCGTTCCCCCAGGGCCGCCGCCTGAGCTGCAGGGCAAGGGGAGTGATGGGCACGAGGGTGGGGAGGGAGGTGCATGAAGAATAAGAAGAAAAAGGCGGCAGGGCGCGACGTGAGGGGTCGTGGCGAGTTATGAAAAATGTTCGAGTTTTACGCGCTGCTCGCGACGCGTTTTTCTTTGCGCCTATAGCGAGTTAGACGACGGCAAGGACGGCGTTGGGGTCCCACGAGCGTTACGGTGCTTACGGCGTTAACTATTCACCTATTTCACGTCGAAAAAATTTTTGTCGCGTTTTTACGCGTTTCGCAGCGCGCTTTTTGGCCTAAGCGTTTTTTATGCTAATTAGCTTTATTTTCAGCTATTCAGAAAAATTTTTCGTCGTGTTTTACTCGTCTTTTTATTTCGTTCTGGGACAGGACGCCAGCGCGCGCGACACGCCCGCCGGGTTCGCGTTCTTGAGACCAGACCCAGCCGCTGCAACATCCACACCCATAACCAACCCGCCTATGGCTGAGGGCACAGGCTTTACTGGTATGCCTACCTACCCTGCCTATGGTATGGGCCCACCTACCACTGCGTTCCCTGAGGCAACTACTGCCAGTGAGCCGGTGATCTCCAGTTCTGCACCGCGATGGTATGCGGCTGACTATCACCATCCTCTACCCGCTACGGGAGCCTATGTAGATGCTCCTGGGTATGCGACCTTGAGTTGGCTGAGGAGAGGACCTGAGTCTCTTGGAGGAAGAAGTAGAGGATCAGGGAGATCCTCCAACAGGTCCCTGACGCGGTCGGAGATCAACGAGGTGCTCCGAGGAGCCACCTCTAAAATTGTGGGCGACCTCACTCAAGACATTCGAGAAAAACTGGAGCCCCTGATGATACCGCCCCAAGCGTCACCTACCACTGTGGGAGTGTCACCTCATCGATTACAGGCCAACCACCTGGTGGCAGGGCTGACAAACACCCTGGGGAGCCTGAGGAGCCGACCGATGCCGACCCCTGCAGCGATACCGAGAAGCCCTTTCGTACCGAGAACGGCCCAGCCGCCCTACAGCCACGTGACGAATTCTACGAGAGCCGGGCTGGACCGGCTGGGGCTGACAGCCTTGAGGGCAATGGTTGACGTGGAGCCTTATGGCTCTAGTGATCTAGGCGGAGACCCCTCCGATGATGAGCCGCCGTCGATGACTTCTGCTTCGCCCTCGGAGGACGACGACCCGGAGGACCCGAGAACCCAAGTGGGAAGAAGAAGAAGAAGAAGAGGAAGACCCGACGCCCTGAGGGACGCAGGTCTCAGGAGGCTAAGGCTATTGCCACCTCCAAGATCGTGGTTAACCTGCCTGAGTTCACAGGCAAGGACCTCAGCGAGTTTGCTGAGAACTTTGGCCGGTTTCTCCGATTGACCGGCCAAACCCACGCTAGTGGACGGGTCAAGTGCGATCTGCTCCTGCAGTGCTGCAAGACCAAGTACCTGGAGAAGCAGGTCAGACAGATCGTGACTAATTCCGCCACCTTTGCCGATGTGTTGGTTGCCTTGGAGAGGCAGTACCCGACCTACGAAACCGACCTCTCCATCAGGGCCGAGATCCAGAACCTGGCCGTGCTCCCCAACAACCCCAAACCTGGCAGGGTCTCTGATCTGTTGGCTGACCTGGACCACTGGGCTGTACATTGACACCCGGTTCCTACAGCAGCGACGACCTGCTTTTCTGGTTGGTGGCTAAGCTCCCTCGAGAGCTGTGGGACGAGTGCCGTTCAACGGCAGAGCGCAAGGCTAGATCCCTCCGCTACGAGGATCTATGTGTGCTACTCCTGGAGCTGGCGCTGGAGAAAGAAAGCGACCAGCACCTGAACAACTACCGTCCTGGAGGGGGAGGCTCTGGAAGCCATGGCAAAGGGTACCAAGGATCCAGACCTGGGCAGGGGACTACCCCCAAACACGCCCACGCCCGTAACATGGAAAACATCAAGGAGCTCTTCTGGTGTGATGCCAGAGACGAGCAGGGCCACCTGCAGCACGCCCCTGACTGCGAGCAGCGAGACTGCTTCGTAGTCCAGGGGAAGCAGCAGGAGAAGGACACCGGCGCCAAGGCGAAGCTGCCGGATCATTACAGGTGCACCATCACGTGTGCCTTCTGTGGGAAGAGGAAGCACTACAAGGATGAGTGCTACCACAAGCAGCGCCTATCGGCGAAGCTTAAGGGTGAAGATCCTGGCAAATGCTCTGGCAAAGGTGGAGGCAAAGGCAAAGGCAATGACTCCGGCAAGGGCAAGTCCAAAGGACGTGGACAAGGGCAAGACAAGAGTCAAGGTGGACGAGGAGGAGGCGCTAACCGCCAGCCAGACAAGGACAACAAGAACACCGACAAGAACGGAGGCAACCCGGACCCTAATCCAGGGGGGAACTCCGAGCCCTCTGGAGGGCAGTCTGGTCCTACCACACGCTCACAGACGCAGGCCCAGAAAGAACAAGGGGCCAAGTGGGAGCACGAAGGTGGTGATGACGGCAACGCTAAGAAGAGAAGCCGTTTCATGAGGATGGCCCGCAAGCTGCGGAACAAGGGGTTCGAGGTGACCTGTCCCGCGGAGTTCTGACGGGGACGCTCCGGTGGCACCCAAGACCTGGTGTTTTGGGTACGTATCCGACTAGGGGGACGTGAATACCTGGGGGTATTGGATACTGGCGCCACCATATCTAAAGTGGCCAAGAAAATTTTACCTTGTGGGAGCCTGAAGAACACCATGACCACCGCGGCTATATGAATGGGGGATGGACATGTGGTGCACAGCTGCGGGGACTGTGAAGTGGAGGTACCTATGGGCTCCCGGACTATCGCCCATCGGTTCTATGTGATGGACACTGAGGCCTTCGACTTTGTATTGGGGACTGACTTCTTCGTGCAGCACTCCCAGATACAATCCCTGATGCTGCAAGCGCCCTACCTCCTCTACGTGGACCACGGCAGTGGCAGAGAGTCTGTGCCACTGGAGCAGTCGGAACATACCTCGAGCTACCTGAGGCTATCAAAGGAGGAGCCTTGGAACATGATGGCGGCCTCCAAAACTGAGGACTATCAACTATTGGGGGAAGTCCTAGACCAAGGTCTGAAGGAGTTCAGTTACTCTAGAGAAGACCTGAGTGTGGAGTTGTTCGCCAGCGACAAGCAGCATGTACTGGACCTTTACTGCAGCAAGGGGAAGAACTGCAGCTACAAATTTTACTGGCCCTCTTTCGGGATGGCCTACGGGAACCCCAGGTTCAGTGAACTGGGGAAGGTCCTGACCAAGGTGGCCTTGGAACGTTCCCGTATGGTCCTGTGTTCCCCCGATTCGGGAGCCCATGGGGGCAACGAGTACTGGCAAAACCTCCTGGACAGGCTGACTATCAGCTCTGTTCGGTTACCTGATGAGGCTATCTACGTGCCTCTGGGGCGTAGGACGCCTATTGGGAAACCCGGATGGGGGAGTATGCTCAGCGTGGTGGACGGAGGTCTTACCTCCATCCCCTGGGCGGATCTGGACCCGACTCTGGTCCAGGCTATACAACGAGAAAGCGATGGACTCGCCTTGGGTGACTTGAAGGATCGACTAGGACCTCAAGATGCTATTGAGACTATACCCGGAGGAGATGAGTACGTCGTGACTGACACCAACGCCCCCAACTCTCCCTGCCATGTACCTGTTCCTGATGGAGTCTCTGAGTGTGGACTATCCGAGCTACCTAGCTCTATCCACTCAGATGACGAAACTGAGCACGACGCCTTCTTCGTGCAGACCTGTGTGGAGGAAGTGGAGAACGCCGAGTACGTCGCCCCACTGAAACCCCTACTCTCCATGAGGGTGGAAGACCCCGTGGACGAAGAGCTGGACCCTCGATCCAGGCTAAGGGAGTATGTGGACTCCAAGAGGAAGTTGGTAGCGAAAAAGCTATGCTACGCTAAGCCTACCCGCAGCTCATGGCCACTGAAGCAAGGACGTATGGGAGATCTGTCCCAACTGAAGGAGGACCTCGAACAGAAGATCACCACCTGGCAAAGGGAGGTAGATCTTAAGCTCATGAAGAGCGTGTGGGGCGCCCATGTGAGGATCCCAGAGGAGGACGACCTCTGGGAGGAATGTGTATGTGAACCCCCTCGAGCGTGCCTATGTTGCCATCGTCCACCGGAGATGGTTGAACAAGACCTTCTATATGCCTACCAAGGGTTGAAGGACACTACGGAGGGCGAAGAGTCGGTGGAGGATCACCTCCCGACGTCTATTACTCAGGGGGCAAGCAACTTACACTCTGACGAGGACATGGAGGACAAGATCAAGCTATTGGACCCGCGGGTGCAGAAGCTTATAACGACCTATCTGGGGGTGTTTGGAGAAATACCCCCTCCAGCCTCATGTGACAAGCTGGTACAGATGGACCTCAAGCTGAAACCCGAGTTCGTGGGTCACAAGATCCGGAGGAGACCCTATCCAGCTCCTAAAGAGCAGGCCCACGAGATTGAGCGACAGATACAAGAATGTATCGACGCTGGCCTAGTCCTGGAGTACAAGGACGGGCACTACCCCCTACACTGCAACCCCTGTTTCCTGGTGGCTAAGCCTGGGTCTACAGCCAAACGACTGGTAGTGGACTACGGAGAGCTGAACAAGAAAACGCTGAACCACTGGGGGTCCATTCCTAATATGGAGTCTACCCTTGAGAAGATAGCCTCCTGTCGCTACAAGACCAAGATGGACAAGAGGAGCGGATTCTGGCAAGTGGACCTGACGCCCAATGCTCAGGAACTACTGGCCTTCATCACCCCTCAGGGGAGGGTGTTCAAGTGGAAGGTCATGCCATTTGGCGTGGCCAACGCACCCGCTCTATTCCAAGAGCTGATGAACAAGATCTTGTCCATCCTACGAAGGAGACCTAAGGTGCAGGAACTTATATCCCGTGGGGCCCAGATGGAAGCTCACATCGACGATGTATGCCTCGGGACGAATACCCAGGAGGACCACCTAATCCTCTTGGGTGAGTTCTTTGCGTCTGCCAGGGGAACCACACACGACTCAAGCTGGAGAAGTGTGAGTTCATGCAGGAGACCATGCAGTACCTGGGGTTTGACGTTGGCTATGGGTGGTGGACCCCAGCGGCCTCTAAGGCCAAACCCCTGATGGATGCTAAGGTACGACACGAAGACCCCAAGAAAGGACTTCATGATGTACGCAGTTTCGTTGGGGCGTGCAACTTCTATCGCCGCCATATCAAAAACTTCACCTACACCAGCGCCATTCTGACGGACTTGATCAAGAAGAGTACTACTTGGCGCTGGAGCCCGGAAGAGCAACAAGCGTTTGACGAGCTCAAAGACAAGGTGGCCAACGCTAAGTGCTTGGGCGTGCCTAGGGCACAAGGGGAGATTATCCTGGTGACCGACGCCGGCAATGTGGGCGGTGGTGGAACGTTGTTCCAATGGCAAGCACTAGAGAAGGAGGAGTTCGACTCGGCCATTTCCCAATGGGGGACGGAAGGTCTCAACCGAGATTTAACCCTCAAGCACAGCTACCCTGACGATAAGTGGGTCCTAGTACCTCTGGGCCACTGGAACTGGAAACGGAACCAGGCCAGGGGGAACTACTCCACTTATGAGCAGGAATTGCTCACGGGTATGCTAGTGCTATCCTCACAAGCACGACTGTTGGGGAGTAACCCTGTGGTCTGGCTGTGCGACCAAGAACCGGTCCGCAGTTTCCAGAAGGGCCCCCCACCTGAGAAGGCCAAGCTACGGCGCTGGTGGACCTACCTCAGTCAACTACGGCTGACGGTACACCATATCCAGGGAGTGAAGAACGAGTGTGCAGACTACATCAGCCGCAACAACTTCGACGCCCTGATCGGTGCCCGGTCTGAAGCGCTGGCTAAGGAGGCGTTCAGCCGTATGGACGTCCACTTGGACCTCAACATGACGATGATACGCCCCCTGGATGGACTCCAACAATCGGAGTACCTGAAGGAGTTTGGGGATATCTACAAGCGCCTGGAGAAACGCCTTGAACGCCTCCTGGTCAACCAAGATCAGTGGAAGAGGGACAAGAGCCACCTCTGGCACGAGGACCGCATCGTGGTGCCTAGTGACAGAGTCCCAGCGCTGCTGAAGTGGACCCATGAGTCCAGCGGTCATGTGGGTGCAGACCGTACCCTGAGGCTATTCAAGCAGTGGTTCCGCACTACGTGGACTGACGACCAACTGCGGAAAACCCTCCAGCCTATCGTGGACAAGTGCCCGTGCAGGTCCTGCAAACCAGGGGATATCAGGGACAGAGGTCTCCACTCGACCCTGCCCATCCCCCACTGTGCTAACAGTGTTCTTTACGTGGACCACACGGAGATGCCGAGGTTCGGGGGCTATGAGTTCGCCCTCGTGGTAACCTGTGGGTTGACCAGGTTTACCAGGGTGTTCCCATGTACCAAGCACATTACCGGGGAGGAGACTATCAAGATACTCCTGGAGGAGTGGTTTTGTGTCTATGGGGCGCCCAAGGAGATCAACTCCGATGAGGACGTACGAGTACGCTCAGATACCGGCTGGTACAAGAGGGTCCTGAGGTCCCTCAATGTCCAGGTGTCTACGGGGATCCCCTACTCACACACGAGCAACCCCCTATGTGAGCGACAGATCCGTGTCCTCAAGGAGAATGTAAGGATATGGTGCAAAACTGAACGCACCAGAGACTGGGTGAGACTACTCCCCGTCATATCCTTAATGATGAACTCCCAAGAGAGTTCAGCTACTGGCTACTTGCCCCATGAGCTATTCCTAGGGCGCCCGGCGTGGTTCCTACATGCCCCCTATCCAGAGGACACCCATTTTTCTGTGGGTGAATGGGTCCAAGAGCAACAAGCGAAGGTGGACAAGGCCAAGGCTATGCTCCAGAGAGTGAGGGAGCATCAGTGGAACAAGAAGAACAAGCACCGAGTACCGGCCACCTACCAAGAGGGGGACTGGGTGCTGGTGCACCACAGTCGACTACCCGCCTGGCCACGCTCTACCAGCAATGACCCATACTTCGGGCCGTACAACATTCTATCAGTGGATGGACACCGTATCACCGTGCGGTGTTCCCCCCGTCTAGGGGGGACCCTGGTGTGCGCTGCTCAACACCTGAAGCGCTACTATGTTCCTGAAGACCTCTGTGGGGAGGAGTGGGAGCTGAACAACGAGGAAATCGCCGCCCTAGACCTACAAGGGGCTGCCAGCCCTATGGAGGTTGAAGGGGAACTCCCCGACATGAACGCCGAGAAGATGGCTAAGGAGGGCTTCTACCTGGTGAAGTCTGTCCTACGCCAAGGCTATCGCCAGAGTTGGCGCTTCCTCACCCTCTGGGAAGGGTTTGGAGTCGAAGAGGCCACCTGGGAGCTCTTCTCTGCGTTTGTTCTACCTGAGTGACGCCTAAACTCAGTTCTGGTTGACTACTTGTCCCAGAACAACCTTGGTGAGTTGCTGAGGCTCGCTGAGACGCTTGCCTCCAAGACTAAAGCTAGGGACTGACCCTTACCCCTAAGTGTGCTACGTATGTCTGTGTGTGTCTCACTTCTCTCCCGGGCGTGGCTCCCGGAGAAGATGTCGGACCAAAGGTCCTAGTCAGGTACTGGTACCACTCCTATGGCGCCCAATTTCTGTGCTGGCGCCTATCCTTGGGGGAAGACGGCAAAAGCCCTACCTACTAGAGGGGAGGGGTGGCCAAGTGTGCTAAGGGCATACAAAACGCCCATTTTTGCTAAAGGCCAAAAGCTAACGCACTCCCCTGCCCACGAGGAAAAGCACGCGGGACAGGAGACACCACTACACTACACACCCTACCTACAGTGGCACCATCCTGGTGGGCGAGCACTTCTGCAACTGGCTCAAGCCCCCACTCAGGATTACCACTCCTACACTCACGCTCTACTGGGTGTTGTTGGAGGTCAAGTCGTGAGTCCTAATGACCCTCTTGTGAAGAAGACAAGAGAACAGAGCGCTGCTAAGCAACTGTGGCCTAACAGGGGACGCCACAACGCGTTTCCCCTGCTAGGGCTTGGAGGGAAGAGGTGCTCTTGATGCGTGCACAGCGTGGATGTCGAGGGAGTCGAACTGCCCTCGCCACTCCTGGCGGAGGTGCAGTCAATTGTTTGTGTGATCAGCGCCCTTGGGCAAGAAAAAAATGGGACGCTGCTGCACCAATTACCCTACCTGCCCACCTGTAAAGCAAAGGCCAATGACGGGGTGTTTGCAGCTGAGGAACCAAGCCACACTCCACGTATTATACGCTTCTCAGTGTGACCTATAGTACACTGTCCTCAAACACGCCCTGTCAAGCAAGCAAGCGTTAAGAGACTCCTCAGGTTCTCTCAAAGAACGTACCGAGGACCCCCTGGATAACCTAAACAAGGTTTACAGTGCGCATTTCGCGTGGCCTACCCTTTAATGCGTGTGTGAATGCACGAGCATGCACGAGTTTGCGAACAACCTGTTCCAATCACTGTTTTTCCTACAAATCTAACCCACGATCACGAACTCCACCAGGGGGTGGCTTCACCTGGGCTTACCTACCTTACCTACCGCTGGAGAGAGAGAGCAAGTGGGAACGTGAAACGAGGCGCAAGCGAAAAACGTCGCTATGCACTTGTGTGTATGTCTAATCACCCTGATCTGACCTCTAATCATCTGCAATCTTTCTAATCTAGCCCTCTATCATTTGTTAGCGCTGCTACAAGACTCGTTCACGGAGACACGAGACGAGCAATGTGCATGCTGCATACGAGACGAGCACACCTGTGGTTTGTACCTGATTCATTTAAGTCTTTTCGTTGATTTTGGAATTCTTGGAGATTTGATTCTTACTGCCAGTGTGGGTGGAATCTGTATCTTTATTTATTAATGTGTGTCTCGTCATTTTCCAGTCTACGTGAGACATACGTTTATAATCTCATTATTTCTGTATTTTCTGGCGCTTCGCTAGGAGCCGCTCCTGCGCGCCGCCTTTTTATGCGTAGGAATTCCTTGATTTAAAAAATCGAGGGATGACTACAATTTTAATAAAAATGTGCTTCTGATGCACAATTGGATTCTGCTCAGGTGTGTTGTCTTAGAAAAATTCTAGGCCGTCATTTGACGGATTTAGGTGTTGTCGCTACGCGCTTGCGTGGATTCGTCCATAATTCTCCCATTCCTGCCTCTGCAGATATCCTCGCGAAAGCGTCGCTGAGTAGGCCGCTTTCTGGGCCGGAAAGCAGCAGCCAGGAGACTGTGCAGAACCCAAGACCCCACCAAGGGGCAATTTAATTTCCTGACGACTCCCTTCGCCCTAAGATCAGGACAGCAGGTCGCCAGCAGGTTTTCACAACCAGAGCGGATGTCCATACAGAGTCTGGCGTGTAGTTAGTGTCGCGCTGCGTCTTGGAGGGAGGGATGCACATGCATATGTTTTTGCCATGCTCCCAAACTAACCCAACCAAGCCACAGGAACCCCGGCAGCGCCATGAGCGCTGAGCTTTCTGTAGGAAATGTTACGAACAAAGCAGCAAAAAGGCGCCAGCCATGGTGAGCGCCCATTTTTCTGTGTGAGGGAAACTATAGGTATTTTAAAGTAGATGTGGAAACCAAGGAAAGGCCAAGAAAAAATCCCTTTTTCCTGAACGTGCGACGGTGGTGGCCACCACAGCACAAGGGGGAAGAAGAAAAAGTGCTTTTCCAATGCTTTAGGGTATACCTTAGTTGTATTAGAGGTGCTCTAAGCACACAGGCATTTCTATCTTAGTATTGGCCCAACCAAAAGTGGTGATAACACATTTTGACCTATGGAACCAAACACTAAATCAGGTTATGGAGTGGACCCCTTAATCCCCTATCAATGTGAGGCAAATCATCTTTTCCTGAATCGACTGAGAACTGACATATCCAGGGCAGAGCCTATGATTTTATCTATGTTTTCTCATGAATTCTTAGCTATCCTAGTGGTATGCACCCTAGGGGGCTGGGCACCTCTTTTTGAGAGGTCCTGGGTTCAATTGCCGGTCAGCCTAGCCGAGTAGGAAGATCCCATGTGACATGGCAGTGACCTCATCGCCACATGCCCTGCCACCTCAGCACATATGGGACCCAAAACAAAAAATGCACATCTCCTGAGATGGCACTATGGAGATTGAGTGACCATGGGGCGATTTTCCAACTCTTTTTCCAAAACATTTCAGCTATCTTTGTGAATCTGCAATCCGATTTGCCCTGAGTTGCAGTTTCTGTGAATATTCTAACATCTTTCACTGTTTACACTGCAGCCCTTCATGCTTTGATCCTGATTCTCTTCTACTTGCTTATCTCTGGCTTGGACTATCCTGGATTAGTTGTATTTCAGCAAATAAAACATTTTACTCATCAAAAACAAGCAGCAGGAAACCCTACACCAGCAGCAAGCAGCAGGAGAGGCACAAACACAGTGTTGAAATCACCATAAAACGTTCTGGAAGCCACCTCAAATAGGCAACTCTGTTCGATGGCACTACACACATGACTCCATGAATTGGTTCCGGGAGCAGAAAGTGATTGTTCAGAACTATGATATCAACTATGGTGCTGAAGCGCGACATGAAGATGGACCCGATGCTGACAGTCACATGGACTACAATGATTGGAAGGTGAATGAGCACTCTGTGGCAGTACTTTATCGAGCAGCCACAGTGGTGAATGACATTGAAGGTACTCAGTATGTGACAG
Organism: Eutreptiella sp. 'Long Island Sound 2002'; assembly: GCA_964036045.1. NCBI lineage: Eukaryota > Euglenozoa > Euglenophyceae > Eutreptiales > Eutreptiaceae > Eutreptiella > Eutreptiella sp. 'Long Island Sound 2002'. The sequence goes on along the minus strand of OZ038398.1, from coordinate 12,237,906 downwards.
CATCGCTTGTATTACCCAGTGTGTACATGCTCATCCACAAGGTTCGCAAAGGTGAGATAGTGTGCAATTGGGACGACTCAGTTGTTCAACCACAACAAACTACACGAGAGGTCAGAGCAGCACGTGCACACCTGCGAACAGCTTTGGAGGATCGCTTCATTAAGGCTCTGCCAGACCATGTCTTTGAACAATATAGTATTGCCACACTTCTTGATCCTCGATTGAAGTCCTTCAGGTTTCTTTCACAGGGACAGAGGGACACTGCTGTTGAAGCCTTCAGGGCGCAATGGACACAGAAGTGGCAGCCTCAGCATGCTGAACGCCCTCGACCAAAACCTGCAGCACAAAAGAAGACAGGACTGTCAGCTCTTCTTCAGGATGAATTCGAAGAGGCAGCAAGTCCACGTGTTCATGTTCCAGATTTGCAACCTGACGACGAACTGTCAGCATATATGGCACTGCCAGTAGAAAGCATGCAGACGAATGTCATAGAATGGTGGCGTCGACACCGAACTGTTTTTCCCAACCTCAGTAGGATGGCGCGACAGTACCTTGCAACGCCTGCCACTTCTGCTGGAGTAGAACGGCTCTTCAGCGCAGCTGGTTTGACATTCGGTGATCTCGCGCACGCTATGAAAGAGGAAACGCTCGGCCGCAGGTTGCTCGCCGCATACAACTACACGCACGCTTTGTATTGTTATCCTTAAGCGTGCGTATTTGTTGTTCAGATTCTGATCATTACAATCACCACTTTTCCCAACCTGAGTAGAAAGGCGCAACAGTACCTTGCGACGCCTGCCACTTCTGCTGGAGTGGAAAGTGTCCTCAGTGCTGCTGCTTTGACGTTCAGTGATCTCGTTGTCGTTCAGATTCTGATCATTAAAATAAGGATGATCATGCATCAGGTTCAGGTTCGCGATGGCGGTTGTACGCGCTGTTTCATGCTGCAACCATCGTCCATGTAACAGTCGTGGTGTCGTACCACACCGGCACTGCTCAGAAGCTGACTTTCAGACTCGTTTTTGCAACCTGTGTTTATTGCGTTTTGCCTGGTGCTCATAACCCCGGTGCCTTTAAAAAGAAAAACCACAGTGGTGTGCATCATACGTTTTCGCTTCTTCTGCAGTTCAGCTACAGTTTGCCATTTTTGATTCCTTGCTGATTGCACTGGCGGCTCAACTGTGGTGTGCCGCTGTGCGCCGAAATAATCGATTCGATTTCAATGCAGGTAGCAAAATAATCGGTAGATTGCAATTATTTTGTTTGGCTTGCTCATCATTGCCGATTAATCGATTAATCGATTAATCGCCAAAATCGATTCCAAACCTTGGGTCCATCATAGTGACGTGTCCGCGGTGTGTTGCTGTTGCATCTGAGCCGCTTTTGTTTGGGCAGCTCCGGGACGCACTAACAAGCTAAGGTGGGCAGCTCCATCGTGGCTCAGGGCTGCACCACTAGTGTGACGCTTCGGTAGTTTCTTTTCACTTAAGGGAAATGTACCTTAGTTTTTTGGTTTCGTTTACAATCTCGGTGAGTACAAATTGGTGTGTGTTGAAATCCAGCTTGGATCTGCATGGAAATGAGTTGAATGTAAAAGTAAGTTTGTGTCTGTGCTCAGCAAGTAAGGTTTTGCGTATAGTGTGTTTGCATGTGTATATATATATATATATATATATATATATATATATGTATATATATATATATATATATATATATATATATATATATATACACGTGACGGTCGCTTGTCCACCATGCAGGTCATGCGACGGTGGAGACAGAAGCTCACGCGTGTGGCAATACCAGCCCACCCCTGTATCTTCTGTGGGGGGCCGGAGGAGGACATCGGCCACATGCGCCTACTGTGTGCGCGGGACGAGGAGGTGGCTGGGCTCCTGTGCAGGCGTGTGGAGGAGTTCACGGCGGAGCTACCCCTAACGGACAGGGCGGTGGAGTTCGTGGCGTGGAGGGAGCACGGCTGCAGGTGGGCAGAATCCCTGATGGCAGGTGTCGTACCCGGGGACCTGAAGCGGCTGTTCGCTGCGGTGCGAGCGGCATCGTCCCGGGGTCCTGCCAAGGCCAGACTCTTTGTGGAGGACATGGTCCAGATTGGGGAAGATGTGTATGCCCGCAGGAACCATCGGCTCACCCAGATCATGCAGCTGCCGATGCAAGATCGAAGGAGGGCGGTATACGCGTTCCTGCGCGGTGACACACCCTTCTGCCCGCCGGCAGGGAGGATCCTGCAGCGTCCGCCGTGGAACCCGTTTGCCGGCCTCCCCGGCGACCTGCGGGCAACCTTTCTGAGGGCACCGCTGCACGCACTGCTGGTGTCGCAGTCGTGCATCGAGCGTGAGGAGGCCCTGTCCTTGTTCCCTCACTGGATGGCGGCGGTGGCGCAGGCCTTCGACCGGTGGATCGGTTCCTGGGTGGCGCGAGACATCACGGCATTCAGGGAGTGGTCCCGCGTGGTGTCGGCGCAGTCCTGGGCCCAGGTGCGGGGTACCAAGGTGAGACACCCTGACGGCCAGAGTGATCCCTGGCTCCAGGTGTACGCCAACCATCCAGCAGTGGGGAACGTCGTGGGCTGGCCTCGCGAGGTGCTGCCAGTCCTTCAGCAACCTCTGTGCGGTCTCCCAGTCCTGGCGGTGGCTGTCGTACTTGACGTGGGTACGTTGTGGCTATGTGACCGGCAGCTGCGACGAGCCGTACCGGCGGTCACGGAGCAGCGGTCCATGGCAGTGTTAGTGGGCTCCGAGCAGCTGGCGCGGGTACAGGGCGACGACGCGCAAGGCCAAGTCACGGAGGCCATGTTCTCTCTGCCAGAGGGGGACGACCACGTGGCTGCCGATGCCCGACACACCCTTGACACCCTGGGTCTCAGGGCGGTCATTGAGGCTCGGGCGGGAGGGCAACGCTTGGTTCTGGCTTCCGCCAGGGGCCCGGAGCAGGACGGGGTTGTTGTCATCGGGGAGGTCTTGCGGGACTACGGTTGGGAGCTCCTGGCGCATGGCACGCGCGGCCCCAAGGTGGCGCGGTGGCCCCGGCTGCTTGAGAGCCTGCCGGAGATGCCCGACGGACGACCGATACTCCGCCCGGTGTCCACGTGGGAGGAGGCGAGGCGCAGCCTCCTCAGTAGTGCCACAGCACGCACGCTGACAGGGGCTTTGCTCGGGCTCCAGGACGCGTGCTGCGATGTATGGCAGGACCTGTGGTCCCAGTGCTGTGATGGTAGCTGCGTTCCATCGCGGTCTGTGCTTCCGCAGCGATGCCACGGGTGCGGGGAGACGGTGTCCGTTTGGGTTCATCAGTGTGCCTCCGCCCCGCTGTGCGGGACATGTCAGGAGCATGCCGACAGGGGGTGGCCTAAGGCGAGGTGGGCACTGCGGCACTCTGGACGGATGTCCTCAAGTGCCTGGACGACTATCCAGGGTGGCCTGAAGAGCGTCCGAGTGGAAGGGGTACGGTGCCCTGGAGCGCCGTCTGCGGCCCTGCCCCTGATGCTGTGGTGGGCGGCTCTGGAGGGCGACTCACGGATACTCTGGTTGTGGCATCACGGAGGAAATGGTGACGGAGTGGTGGGTGCCGGGGGTGCAGGTTGATGGGGATGGGAATTGTGGGTGCACCAGCTACCATCCCTACGCTGGACGCAGCGGAGGGAGTGGCGCCTGAGAAGCAGTGCCTACGCGGCCTGATTGTGCGGTACTGGCAGGCGGCGTATGACGGCCAATGCGATGTGACAGGTCGTGCCGGCCTGATGGTGAGCCGTACTGCCCCCGTGCATGAGAGTCGGACAGGGATCCTTCACCCGCCTGCCCCGGGTCGCCGCATACAACAGTGAGGTGTCATGGGTCGTCCCGACCAGGGTAATAAGGCCCAAACCCCTGTAGGGTATTCCCATGGCACCGGGGTCTCTACTGGCGGCCCGGCTACGGCAGTATTGGGAGTGGTTGCTCGGGATACACCGGGGGTGCACGGAGTTGTTTGGGGGTTACAGCGCTGCGGCGCCCCCTGGGAGTGTTACACGGGGTTGCGGGGTCAGCCTGCAGGCCCCAGGAGCGGCGACGGGGCGAAGATGTGTGCGTGGAAGGTTATGACGGTGGGGTCATCAGGGGGACAGTATGGCGGGCGTCGTGGAGACGGCATGGCAGCCTGGAGGGAGCGCTCACAGGGGGCACGTGGAGTTCCAGGTGGCGGAGTACTGGAGTCTTGGGGGTCAACGCGACGGTACTGGGATCCGTACGGCGGGAGTACGCGGCGGTACTGGGGAGCCGTGCAGTGGGGGAGCAGCGGGGAAGTTCCAGATGACGGTGTACTGACATCGTGGGGGTGTACGCGGCGGTACAGGGGACCCTATGGTGGGGGTATGCGGCGGTACTGGAGTCCGTACGGTGGGGGAACGCGGCGGTACTGGGGAATCGTACAGTGGGGGAGCACGGGGATGCATGGCGGTACTGGGGTGTCCCCCTGACCCCTCTAACAACTCAGGGGGAGCGCGGGGGCATCCCCTGGCCCCGTTAACAAACTAGAGGGACCGTGCCTGCGGGCATGTACATAGTCTAACCTCTGACCATGGCCTTATGGTTGCAGTGGTGAGTGTCGTGGCGGCTAGCAGGTGGCGTCGGCGTGGCAACAGCGGTACTGCGCGGCGTCGTAGTGAAGAGTATGCAGTCGCCTCACCACTGTAACAGCTTACCCCTGGGGGGCATGAGTCCGGTCGGCTAGAGGCGAGGAGGGCAGGGGAGCGGCGTGCTGAGTGGTCCGGGGGGTGACGCGCGGGCCAATGCTATAAGTAGGCTCGCCACGTCGTCGGTGGGGGCCGAACCTGCGGCCTGGCCGCTGCTGTGGCGGAAGAGGCGCAACCACGGAAGCTGGCCAATCAGTGCAGGTAAGGGTCAAGGGTAGGCGCCAGGGCATTGTATGTGGGCCAGATGAGGTGCACCTGGTAACCACGGCCCGGGGCGAGCCTCTGGTGGGTACCCCTACAGGGGGTCGATAACCAAGCTACGGCACCCACCAGCCCGAATCCCAGCCAGCGATATTCACGGGTTGCGCCACTCCCGTCGCAAAGCGGCCGGCGTCCCCCCCTGTAGACCCTCAAGATATATTATATGTGGGCAAGTGAATGCCTCGATGCAGACTGGGCGCTGGCCCATGACATGGGATGCCAGCATGGTATATATCTGGGGTGTGGGGGCAGCACGGGGCCACGGGGACGTGGAGTTGGTAACGTGTTTCTGTACTATACTAGGGGGCTGGTGCGGTGGGAAGATGGCGTACAATGTGGAGACATGGGGGCGATGACAGCTGAGGGCCAGGCTAGGCTGGAGCCTCCCAGAAATCCTGGCTGTGCACATACAGGCTAGTGCGTGCTGGCAGAGGGATACGTGGAGTCAGGGGTGGTGGGCAGTTTCGAGGACGCGGACGACAATGGATTACGTGGGGTCATGGGTGTTGGGTGTCTCCACAGTGGCGGGGCAACGTGAACGATGGAGGGTCAGCTCTCGCTTCGCCGCATGCGTGCTGCTTTGTTCCTTGGTTGCTGCATTGCGACGGACAGAGGTGCCCTTGCTTTCTGCTTGTTGCGATGCTGCTGCGCTGCTTTGCCTTGCCCCCTTACCCCCGGCGAGCTAACGGGCCAGCGTCCGTCGCCGTTGCTAATGCTAACGCTTTGCAGTTGCCACTGCCCCCAAAGCCTGGTTGCCCGGTATCCCCGGTCCTCTGGGTCCTCCGTCATGCTGTGGGCCACCTCAGGCAGCCCTGGGACCCACGGGATCGAGCGAGGCAGGAACCACCTGTCGGCGCGAGATGCCCGGTAACTCCAGTAGACGGCATGATAAGTGGTTATGACTATGACTATGACTATATATATATATATATATATATATATATATATATATATATATATATATATATATATATATATATATATATATATATATATATATATATATATATATATATATATATATATATATATATATATATATATATATATATATATATATATATATATATATATATATATATATATATATATATATATATATATATATATATATATATATATATATATATATATATATATATATATATATATATATATATATATATATATATATATATATATATATATATATATATATATATATATATATATATATATATATACATATATACATATATATATATATATATATATATATATATATACATATATATATATATATATATATATATATATATATATATATACACATGCAAACACACTATACGCAATATATATATATATATATATATATATATATGTATATATATAAATATATATATATATATATATATGTATATATATATGTATATATATATATATATATATATATCCTCTAATCTACACCCCTGTCCCCAACTCTAGGTGGCTCCACAGAAAGGCTTTAAGGTACGTGCGAAGCATATAACTTGGTGCATACATGCGGCGCAAGGGGCTAAACTTGGTCAAAACGGGCTCAAAATGGGCTAAAAACACTTGTTTGAGCATCGCAAATGGTCCAAGATCACTTTTGGAAAAACGCGTTTTTGACCCATTTTTGACCCACTTTTGGTCCCGAAATGGCCCATTCTCAAGGCATTTTGGGATTTTCCATGGTCCAAAACGCGCCACCACGGGCTCAAAACGGCCTAAAAACACTTGTTTGAGCATCCCAAGTGGTCTAGGAACAACTTTGGAAAGAATCTTTTTTTCGCCCCGGGGACCCCGGTGGACCCATTGTTGGCCCCAACCATGCGCGGGCTGTGCTGCCCTCGGGCTCCACCGAGTGACCACTGGTACGGGGGTCTAGGCGTCTCGTTGGGCAATTTTGAGGCTTGCAGACCACAAAAAGTGGGGGTTGCGGGTGGGTTATGTGCCCCCGGAATTCGGCTTTGAGCCACGTAGCCTAAGATACCGCCCGTTCTTGTTTCAGGCCTGTGGGACACAAACAGCGCACATTCAGGCCATTTTTGGCCATTTTTGGGCCGTTTCTCCGACATATCGTAGAGCTAGAGTGCAACAAAAGGTTCTTTGTCAAGGGGCTATTGAGGCGCACGTGGAATGTAACGGTGGTTTGCCTTCGTTTGGCCGTTTTGAGTGGGTTTTAGAGCCTTTTTTTTGGCCAAAAAAGGCTGTTTTGGGGCAGAAAATGCGCAGTTTTGGGAGGGCACCTCCCAACTTGGCGCCCCCGCCCCGGGGCGCCACCGGTGAGTTTTTGGCCCAAAACTGCCATTTGGCAAGGGCACCATCTGGACTCTAGGATGGCTTGGGTAGAGTAGAGCCCAGAGCGATGAGGCGGAGCAATGGCCAAAACAGGAAGGAGAAGTGCTTGTTGCTTGCTGCTTGTTGTTGCGTGTTGCTTGTTAGCTAGATTTAAGGGGAGAGGGGTGTAGTAATATATATATATATATATATATATATATATATATATATATATATATATATATATATATATATATATATATATTCTTTCTGAGTGTCTATTTTTTTTCGATGTCTTGCAGAATCTTGTGATGGATCCCCCCAGGCGACCAGGCGCCGCGGGGGGTACAGTGAAACCCTGGCCGGGGGGCAGCCGGGGCCTACCAGGGCCGCGCCCCCCGCGGCATATGGAGTGGCTGCCCGCGGCGGCGGCTCCCGCGGGGGCTGCGGCAACGGCGGGCGGTCACAGCGTGGAGCCAGCCCTCCCGACGACGCCGCCAATAAAAGCCAGGTGCGTGCCTGCGACATGCGTGCGAAGTGTCAACACAGTGTTTTGCGGAGTGTCCTGCGTAGTGTAGAGAGAGGACAGGGCAGGGCGGAGAGGGAGGGGCCAGGCGAGTGCCTGCGACATGCATGCGACATGCCAACAAAGTGTCCTGCGAAGTGTACTGCGGAGTGTGGAGGAGGAAGAGGGCAGGGGAGGGAGAGGGAGATAGGGCGGGAGAAGAGGGCCGCAGGCTGCGGGCCGGTGCGAACGGAACCAGGGCGCCAGGGAGCGGCAAGGTGGAGGGGGAGTTGGAGGGGTGCCTCGCGAATTGCTCTGCGAAGTGTAAGCAGGGAGGGTGAAGAGAGGACGGGGACAGGGACACCGAGGGCCAGTGACCGAGGGACCTAGGAGGCACGAGAGGACGAGGGGGGGCGAGCAGACGGCAGGACGGGGCCAAGGAGCCAGGGCAGAGAGGAAGGGCGGAGAGGGAGCGCTGCCACGCGAATTGCTCCGCATTGTGCTCGTGCTGGCCGGAGGGCAGAGGGGCAGAGAAAGCAGGGCAGGGCAGGTGCCACGACGGCACAAAAGAGCGAGCGTGGGGCGGAAGCTCAAAGGTGCCCCACCACCGAGCGAGCCGCCCGCAATGCGCAGTGGCAATGGACAAGGAGGGGAGCCGCGGCGCGTTGCCGCGAAGAGGTCCGCCCCACGTAGAGTCACACGACGAGGACCAGGTGCGTGCCTGCGACGTGCATGCAACTGCGTGGAGAAGAGGGGGGAAAGGGCGGGGCAGGAAGGGAGATGCAGGAAGCGAACCTGCGACATGCGTGCGACATGCCGACAACGTGCCCAGCGAGGGGACAACAGGTAAGAATAGAGAGGGGCAAGGGCAGGGGAGGGAGGGGGAGGTAGGGCGGGAGAAGAGGGCCGCGGGCTGCGGTGCAGACAGAACCAGAGAACCAGGGGGCGGCAAGGTGAAGGGGGAGTGAGGGGTGCCTCGCGTGTTGCTCCGCGAAATGCATGCCGGGGGGGTAAAGGGCAGACGAGGACAGGGACACAGAGGGCCAGGGACCAAGGGGCCAGGGAAGGGGGGCAAGTGGGGACGAGGGAGTGTGAGCAGACAGGGGGCAGGACAGGGCCGAGGGGCCAGGACAGAGAGAGGGGGCAAAGGGAGGGCGCTGCCACGCGAAATGCTCCGCAATGTGCTCGCGCTGGCCGGAGGGCGGAGGGGCAGAGAAGGCAGGGCAGGGACGAGGGTGTGCCACAGCGGCATGAAGGGGTGGGCGTGGGGCAGAAGCACAAAGGTGCCCCACTGCCGAGCGAGCCGCCCGCAGTACGCGGGGGCACCGGACAAGGCGGAGCGCAGCGTAGAGACATACCACGAGGGCCAGGTGCGTGCGTGCGACTTGCCTACACGGTGGCCAGCGAGAGGTAGAGGGGACACAGGGCAGGAGAGGGAGGGGGAGGCAAGGCGGGCGAAGAGTGAAGAAGCCCGCAGGGGAGTGCGGAGCGACCAGCGAGCCTCAGGCCTGGGGGCCGGGGCGCCAGGGGGAGGCAAGGGGGAGAGGGCAAGGGAGAGGTGTGTGGCGGGGAGGGTACAGCGAAGACGAGGACAAGGAGACAGGGGCACAAAGGGCTGGCCAGAGCAGAGGGAGGGGGCGACGAGGGGGACAGGGGCAAGCGCAGCGTATGGCGAGCACAGGGGGCGAGGGAGGGAGCAGCGGGGGCAGGGTAGGGGATAGTTGCCAAACGTCGTGCCGTGCGCCGTGCGCGTCCTGCAACCTACTCTGACCTCATCCATGCGACATGTCTTGTCCGTCACGCCTAGGACAGGAAGCAGGAAGCGACACGGGGGGACGGGCACCTACGGCGCCATCCGTAGGGCCTCCCGTGCAGTGACCCCACCAGTGACGCAGAGGGGACGCGCACCAGTGGCGCCATCCACTGGACCCCCTGCGCCTGTCGCGGAGCGTGTGACGCAGAGGGGACGGGCACCAGCGGCGCCAACCGGTGGGCCCCCTGCGGCGTAAATTGAACTGTACTGATTAACTAGGTGGCCAGGGGATGCCACAAATGAATCCCCCATCCGCCTCCCCGCGTCTCTGCCATAGGACCTCAGGGGCCTCCATCGCGCTCGGGGGTGGCAGAGGCCCGGGGGACGCGAGCGTCCGGCCGCTTTGTAGCCGCCACTTCCAGCGGACTGATACCACGGCACCGGTATCAGGACGCTCGGAAGTGGATACACAGGCACCAGGGAGAGGGTGGGAGGTTGGCCCCCCCCGGGCTGTTGGGTGCCGAAACAGGGGCCCACCCCTCGTCCAGGGCGGCGGATGGCGCAAGAAGCCTTCGAGGCGTACGGTAAGTCCTCCCCGCTGCCCGCACTTCATCATCTTCCGAATCCACCCGGGTACGTACTTCCTCCAGTAAGTATGGGCACAGGAGGGAGCAGGCACGGGACACTGAGCACCATGCGGAGACGCGGCGACTACCGCCGAGGGGGCAACAGCGGCTGGTGATCATGGAGTGCGGGGCCTTTACCATGGAGCAGGGCGGGAAGGCCCAAAGGGAAACCTCCCCCCCCCCCCCGCGGCAGCCAAGTGCCTCGCCCCGTGGTTGTGCTCTGCCTACGACATGCCTGCGACGTGCGTGCAACGGATGGGGGGCGAAAAGGGCGCCCCACCCCCCCCCACCACCACCACCCCCCCGAGGGCGAATGCGGGAAGGGAGGGGGCGAAAAGCGCCCCCCCCCCCCCCCCGAGGACGACGCGGCAGGGTGGGGAGGCAGAGGAAGGAGAGTGCGGGACGAGCCACACGACCGTGCCCGTAGAGGGCGCGCTCCGTGCAAGCCCCGGCGGGGGGACCACCGGGGGTGCGGGCGTAGGATAGAAGGGGCGACGGAGGGAGCCGCGAGGCTAACCCCCCCCCCCTGCAGAGGGACGAAAACCACGCCTCGTGCCTACGACGCGAGGGCAACGGCAGGAAAACGACAAGGCCCCCCCCCCCCCCACAAGCCTCCGCCCCCCCAAGGGTGAGGGTTGCGGGAAGGGAAGGGCGGGCAGCGGCCCCCCCTCACCAGCGGGGGGGGCACCGGGGGAGAGCACGCAGCGTGGACAGGGCAAAGGCAAGGGCCACGCGGCGTGCCTCACACCCCAGCAGGAGGACAAGTGCCGTGCCGCGTGCCAGTGCCGTGCCTGCGACGAGCTAACGCCGGAGGAAGGGCAACGAGGGCGCACCCCCCCCCCCTCGCCCCCACCTCCCGCACCCACCAAGGACAGAGGCGAGGGCAACGGGGAGATGGCGAGGGGACAAGAGGGATGACGGTAGCGAGCGGCGGACCCCCCCCCGGGGACACCGCGGCGGGGTGGAGAGACAGAGGGGCGAGACGACCGTGCCCAAGGGGGGCACGCGCCGTGCAAGCCCCCACGGGGGGACCGCCGGGGGTGCAACCGCAGGAAGGGTAGGGTGACGACGGGGGCCACACGGCAACCCCCCCCCCCCCTTGCGCAAAAGGGAGGACAGCGAGAACCCCCCCCGCCCCCCCGCCTCCAACTCCGACGCCCACCCGCAGAAAGGGCGAGGGCGGCAAAAAAAAAAAAAAAAAAAAAACACAAAGCGAGCAACCAAGGGCACCAACATGCCGGAGCAGGGACAGGCAGCAGGGGCAAACGGGACAGGGCGGGAGCCAGGGGGCGCAGCAAGGGGCCAGGGCCCCTGGGGAAGAAAGCAGGGGAGCAGGGACCAACGGGGGGGGGCGGGCCGACAAGGGCCCGCGAACGACGCTGGTGAGGTACCCGACCTCTGGGGTTTGGGGGCCCCCCCGGTGTCCGTATCGGCCCCATCTGAGCGCGAGCAATAAGGTGGGTTACGCCCGGGACCGATGGCCAGCGGCCCGAGGTGGCACCGGCCTGGGGGGGTGGCCAATGGGCCTGACCAGGAGCACTCCCCACGGCACGTACTGCGGTTCGTGTCCTGTGAGGGGCTGCGGGTAGGGCACACCGTCCATCGGGGTAGGCAAGAGACGTGCCTAACCCGCAAGGACTCCCCAGAGACCCACAGTGTACCCGACCCCGGTGTGGGGAAGGGCCGACGTACCTGGTTACGACGCAGGTCCATTTGTACTGAGCGGGTACAAATGGACGGCCCGTACAACAGAGTTACACCCTGACGGGGAGTGCATGCATCGGCCCCCCCGTGGGGAAACTCCCGGGGGGAGGGACCAGAGCCAGCGTCGGGCGCCCCCCCCCCCCCCCAACCCAAGGGCCAAGGGGCACACCAAGCGAACACAGACGGGGGCACGGGAACACGGAGGGGAGAAGGGGCGAGCAAGGGGGGTGCGCAGCTGTGTCGTGCGAAGTGTCGTGCAACCATACACCAATGGCAAGCGGGACGGGCCATGGAGTCCACCCGTTCTCCCGTGTCCTTAGCTCACACAGCCTTCGTTAGCTAAATGTCGCTATCTGTCCCCACCAATCCCGCGGAGTTGCCAGCCTTCCGGCGACGTGCCCGGCGCCTGGTAGACACGGTGTCTGATCTCGTCAGACACGGGCCGCACACGTACGCGGCGTTCCAGGCGCGCGTGGACGCGGACCGTCCGGCCAGGGACAACGGGTGGGACCACTTCGTCGACGTCTGCTTGCGGCAGATGTTGGCCCGCGATCCCCACCCGTACAACGCGCCCGACGTTCAGGCGCGGTTCGCAGCGGGCACGGTGCCGTTCGGGGTGCACCTGCTCAACCGACTACTCCGGTGTCTACAAGATCTCGGGCAGCTCGAGGACGCGCAGCGCGGACGGCCCCCGGTGGGGTTGGCGGGGCAGCCGGGGTATGCGGCGCCGGCTGCGTTTCCGATGCCGCCGCCCCCTGGCCTCGGGCCCATGCCCATCCCGCCCTTTGGGACTCACCACCACCACCAACTTCATCTCCATCACCTACTTCATCACCCCGTCGGGTTCCCCATGATGCAGCATCACCTCCCACACCAACACGTACACCCGGCAGCTGTGCCACAGCCCCCAGTCCATCTTCACCTTCACCACCAACTGGCGGCTGTGCCACAGCACCCTGTCCACCTGCACCATCACCATCATCATCACCAACCGCACCGGCATGTGGAGTACCCGCATCCCCTGCCCCAGCAGCACCCAAGACCGCCTCAGCACACGGTGCCGGTGCCGGAACCGGTGCCGGTGCCTGGGCCGGGGCGGAGTGCCCAGCAGCAAGGGGTGTCGCAAGGGGCTGTGCCACAGCACCTCGTCCACTTTCACCATCACCGTCACCATCACCATCCGCACCAGCAAGTGGAGTACCCACATTCCCTGCCCCAGCAGCAATCACTGACGCCTCAGCACACGATGCCGGTGCCGGAATCGGTTCCGGTGCCTGAGCCAGGGTGGGACGCCCAGCAGCAGGGGGTTTCGCAAGGAGCTGGGCCACTGCACCCAGTCCACCTTCACCATCACCATCACCAGCATCGTCCACACCAGCATGTGGAGTACCCACATCCCCTACCCCAGCAGCACCCACGGCGGCCTCAGCACACAATGCCGGTGCTAGAGCCGGTACCGGTGCCTGGGCCGGGGCGGAGCGCCCAACAACAGGGGGTGTCGCAAGAGGCTGTGCCACGGCACCCCGTCCACCCTCACCGTCACCATCACCATCACAGTCCGCACCTGCATGTGGAATGCCCTCGCCCCCCGCCCCGGCGGCACTCACGGCCGATGCCTCAGCACGCCGTGTCGGTGCCAGTGCCGGTGCCGGCTCCAGGACCGGGGCGGGGCGCCCAGCAGCAGGGGGTGTCGCAAGGGGAGGCAGCACATGGTGTGCCCCCGGGCGAGGCGAAGAGTATGGGGGCACCTGCGCCGCCCCTGGCAGAGCCTCAACCGGAGGTTCCCGCGGCGGGGTCGCCACCGCGGACGGTCCAGATGCCGGACCCGGCCGTGCCGCGCGAGGCCCCGCCCGTGGTGCCGACGGGCCCGGAGCCAGTGGTGCCGGGTGGGATGCAGGGCGCGGCCCCCGCGGGGAGGACTACGACGGGGGTACAAGCGGGGGAGGATGCGGCGCAGGAGGCGGCAGTGGCTGGCCCGCGGGGCATCAGCGAGCTGCTCGCGCAGGCCCTGGAGGAGTACCGGCGGACGGCCGTGAGGAGTGGGGGAGCAGCGCCGGAAGGGGCTGACGCCGGCGAGCTAATCGCGCAGGCGCTCGCGGCTGTCGCCCCGAGGACGGACGGGGCCAAGGAGACGTCGACGGAGGCGGTTTCTTCGGGGGGACAGGACGCGGGGCGGGGTGTACCGAAGGCGCAAACGCCAGCGGAGGGCGGCGGGGTTGTGGAGCCCAGTGGGGGACGTGCCAAGGGGGAAGGAGTGGAGGAGTGGATGTGGGAGTGGCGGGAGTGGCGCCAGGTGGCACCCGGTGTGCCGTGTCCGGCGGGGCTGGCGTACAGCATGGACCTCCATGCGGGCACCAGCTGGGCCCGGCTGCCCGACACCATGCGGGCACGGCTGGACGCGGCGGAGGCGGCAAGGGGCGGAGGCGCTGACGAGCGGCCTCTGGCGCCCTTCCCGCCGCGGCCGGACACGCCGCCGGCGGTGGTCGCAGCCGGGGACGGGGCGGAGGGGGGGCAGGAAGCGGAGGAAGTGGAGGACGAGGAGGCATACGGGCCCGGCGAGTCGGCGCTGGCCCTCATGTTTGAGGACGACGCCGGGCCCGACGTCTACGCCGGCATGGACGAGGACCCGGCCAACGAGCCGCTGCGGCCCATGCCCACTGCGGTGCCGCCCCCTCCCCTGGGGAGCTGTGAGCGGCGGCACTGCAGGTACCATGCGGCCGAGGGCGCCCACAGGCACCGCCTCACGGGCACGGGGCAGCGGGGGGCAGAGATGCTGGCAAGCGCCCTGGAGCGCTATGAGCTCCAGCGCCCAGGGCAGGTCGCCCGGGAGATGGCCCTGGCGGCGGCGTCCCAGGGCGACGGCCAGGTCCGCTGTGTCCAACTGGGGGATGCGGCGGTCCTGGGTCATCACCCCGGTGATGTCCGGGCGGCCGAGCCCCAGGAAAGCCTCCCCCTGTCGGTGCGCCTGTCCGTGGTGCGCCTGATGGGCGAGGCAGGGCTGGAGGACGTGCGGCGGGATGAAGGCCTGTACGTGGCCTTGTGGCGGGGTGGGGCTGACGCTTGGCGTCGCGAGCAGGCTGGGCGGCCCCTCACACCCCAGGCGCTGGGGTCCCATGCGCTCCTGGTGGCGTTGCACCCCGAGGGTGCAGAGGTCGTGTTCGGCGCGGACCGCCTGCTGCTGACCGGGGATGGGGCGGTCCTCGTCCCCACCTCCAGCAGCTACCGCCTTGAGAGCCGCGGCGGTGACCTCAAGCTGCTGGTGGTGGTGGGCACGCGCCTCGACGGGAGCGCCGCCCCCCAGGGGTCCGAACGCGCGATCCCGGTGGGAGGAGACGGGGAAGCAGGCCGTGGCGGTGACGAGGTGGGGCAAGAGCAGCCCACGGGGGAGGAGCAGCAGCAGGATCAGCCGGAGGTGGCCAGGGAGGAGGTGGACGTGCAGGCCATTGTGGCGGCGGCCCTGGCGAGGATCTCGGATGCTGCGGGCCCGCCGCCGACGACGGAGGCACTGGAGGAGGAGGACCAGCGCAGGGGGGGTGAGGATGCGCAGGTCGCCATGGAACAGGACGAGGAGCCGGAGTTCAAGGGTGAGGAGGCGCAGGGTGCCGGGGAGCAGGACGAGGAGCTGGTGATCGTGGGGGCGAAGGAAGCGCGTGAGGTGAGCCCCAGGGAGCCGGGGGTGGCGAATAAGGCTGGGCCGAAGACGGGGGAGGAGGAAACCTGCAGGCACTGGGCCAAGGGATGGTGCATGCGGGCAGATGCCTGCCGGTACGCCCACCCCCAGCCGCCGGTGCCGCGGGGAGTACCCCAGGAGTTGCTCCTGATCCTCCAGGCCATGGCCCGTGTGGGGGCTCTCAGCCTGGACCGCAGCCGGGACCACGGCAGGGGCCACGGGACGTTGCTGCAGGATGCGGTGGTAAAGGCGCAAGGGGGAGGACTCCCGGCGGTGGTGTATGCGGTGGAGAGTGGGGGCCTGACCGAGTGGGCGGTGGCGTTGCCGTGTGGCATGGCGGCCCTGCTCACTCCGTTCCCGGTGGTCCCATGGAGGGACATGGTCACCGTCCAGGAGGCCAACCTGGGATGGGTGTGTACGTGGCACACACATCCTGCCGGCATGGACCCTCGCGAGTGGCAGGCTAAGGCGGTCGTGACGTACCTGTCCTGGTCGTTGCCGGCAGCGCCGGGTACGTGGGCGCAGTGGTGGGACAGGGCGCTCAGCTGGGCGAGGGATGGCAGTGCTGTGGCGGCCTGCCCTGACCTCCCTCGCGAGCCCGTCTCAGTCCAGCCGTGGACTGTCTCCCTGCATCTCCCCACGGTGGCGGCTCGTCTTGCGACCACGGACCCGGAGGTCTCGCTGCTGGGAGACCGAGAGGGGCCAGGGCTTCGCCTGAGTCAGGGGCTGGAAGTTCGCACCGCCCGCCTCCCCAGCCCTGTGGACGGGGACATCCTGGGGGGACTTCAGTTCACGCGGGCTGGCGGGGCTGACGTGTGGACCGCTGTCCATCGCCAGCTCCCAGACGCGTGGCCCCAGGTGTACCGGCCCCCTGGTCACGAGCGTCTTGTGGGAGTGGAATGGCGCGTGTGGGCCGCCAACGGCCCGTGCCCACCGGTGGTGGTCCTGCCCAGGAGGACCAACCACCCCAGCTGGGAGACCGTGGCGGTCTTGTGGGGATGGGTGGCGGTCCGTGGGGCCGATGGCCACGTCTTCACTGCCCCAAGGGGCACGGTGATCGAGACCGACGGGGGGACGGCGTTGCAGCTCACAGCGGAGCCCCTGACCACGCATGCTGTAGTGGCCGTCCTCCAGTGGGGTGCCAACAAGCCGCAGCCCTGGCGCGATCAGGTCGCAGTGGCTGTCTGGCGGGACCTGCCGGTCCTTAGGGCCGCCGTCTGGTCAGGAGGGGCGGGGCGGCACCTCCCGGGCGCACTCCCCTGGCTGCGGGGCTGCGGAGACGCCTCTCCCCCGCCAGCTGAGTTGCGGGGCGCCCTGGAGCGAGTGTACTCCGAGCCCAGGCACCAATTCCTGGTGGCCGCGGACCATGGGGTGGAGCTCAGCGACGACGTGGTCGCGCTGGCAGCCGACGTGGTGCAGTGCCTGGCCCCCCACGCCATGATGCTCCCGAGGGAGGGGTGGGAAGGCCAGCGGCACGACCAAACCCCGGCTGCCCTCCTCATTGCGAGGTACGTCGAGCTGGGGGGCTCAGAGGCGGTGTACCTCGACCGGTTGGAGACGCCGGACATGCGGCACTGGACGGCCCACCACCTCGTGGCCCCTGACACGCGGTTGGCAGTGGACCCGCTGGGCCGGCCTGTGGTGTCGGGGGCCCCGCCCCAATGGCCGCACACGTGGGACATGGCGGTCCGGACGATGCGCATGGCACCCAGGGGCCAGAGGGCGGGATGGCCGGGTGCGGAGCGTCTGCTGGCGGAGGCCCGGGCGGCTCAGGTGCAGCAGCCGGCCGGCAACACCAAGGACTGTGGCGTGTGCGCCCTCATGTCCGCCGTCGGTACCCTCCTCAGGGTGCCGAGGCCGGGCAACCTCCTGTCCGCGCTGGACAGGCGGTGGGTGGCGGCGGTGGTCCTCAACAGGGACATGGGGCCCATCGCGCGTCTGCCGTCCCTGGGGGAGCTGCCTGCGGCGGTGTTGGAGGCCCTGCCGGCGCCCCGCGCGCCCTTGGACCTGGCAAACGTCCCGCACAACGTGGGGCTGCCCGGGGCGCGCATGCAACATGCCCTGCTGTGTATGGCAGCGGCGTCGGACGGGGGGATGTCCATGCTGGCGACAGTGTCCCTGCAGCACGTGCAGGACGCGATGCAGCAGCAGCGGATGCATGCCCCCCAGCCGTGGGAAGAGAGCGCCAAGCGGTGGCTGCGGGTGGAGAGCGTGTCCTCCACCCATACGGTGGGCATGGCGGATATGGGGCGGTTGGTGGTGTTGGAGGGGGCGGAGTATTGGGCCTGTGTTCGGGTGGAAACGGGGGGACTGGAGTGGGTCGTAGTCACCGCGTGCCGGCTCAGGAGGCTGCAGTCCAGGGGCCCGGCCTGCTACCGGGTGTTCCAGGAGTGCCTCAGTGGGCTGGGGCCGGTGCGCAGGGCGCACAGGTGCACGGCCGAGGACATCCCGCCAGCGCCGGCGGTCTTCGTGGAGGTCACGCGGCCGCCAGTGGTCCAGGGGCAGGACGTCTGGCCCGTAGTCCCGAGCAACATGTGGCAGGCTGAGCATGCAGCTGGCATATGCAAGGCGCTGCAGGGTCACGCGACGGCCCTCCCCAGGGCCCCGGCGGCGCAGTCGTCCAGCAACAGGCCGGCAGCCTCGCTTGCACTGCTGCATAGCGCGTCGCGGGCGTGGTACTGGGTTGTGGCGGCGTTGGAGCCCCACTCCTCGGCGCTGCGCCTGTACGATCGCGGGCAGGGCACGGTGCTCACGGTCCGCCCCGCCGACCTGGAGGCCCTGCACCTTAGTGCACTGAGTGGCGACGGGGGCGACGCGCTGTACCTCCAGGGGACCGTGGCAGGCGCGGCCGCGACACGCTTCCGCCGGCAGAGCGGAGGAGATGCCCTCCGCCTGGTTATGGCGGAGAACATGGGGCCGTGGCTCCGGGCGTTCTCCACTTCCAGGTGGAGGGTCGAGGGCGACCGGGAGAAGTTCGCCGACGCGTGGCGCCGCTGGGTGGATGAGCAGTTTCCCGTGGGGGGAATGCTGCACCTGCCGCAACCACCAAGCGTGCCACCAGTGCGGCCTGCGGCGCCCCCGGCTGCGGCGGCGAAGCAGGCCCCGAAAGCGGCGCCCCAGCCGCCGCCCAAGAGGAGCCCCCCGCCTCAGTATGGCGCCTATGTCAACATTCGGTACGTGCTGCGGCACTTCGGCGGTGACTTGGCCACGGATCAGCGTGGGACAAAGACGATCAACGTCTGCCCCTGGTCTCGGCTGGATGGGGCTGGTCACTGCACATGGAAAGCTGGCACGCACTGCCGGCCTACCCACCTCCACCCCAAGGACCTGCTAGACCACATCCAGCGGGACCATGTGACTGATCCGGCACAACGGGACCAGGCGCTGGCCATGCTGGCTGGCGTTATGCCGGGGGGCCAGGCGGGGCCTTTCGCGTCGGCCCAGGCGGGGTCCAGAGCGCTCACGCTGCCCACGGGTGCCCGCCCTGCGGCGGGGCGCGGGGCGTCGCCATCGGCAGCACGGTCTCGGGCGATTGGGTCTGCAGCGCGGCGAGGGGCGGTGACTTCTACGGGGAGTACGGCGGCAAGTACGTCCGGCGGGCAGACTGAGGGGGAGCCCGCCGCATCTGCCGGGTCTCGGCAGGCGACGACATCCTCGGGCGGAGGCCCACGGGGTCAGGGGCCACCTCGCCAGCCACCCGCGCCGGATGCAGGTGGTCCCCCAGAGCCTGCTGGTGGCCCCTCTCCATCCAGTGATCCGGATCCGGCGGGGGGCCCCGATCCGCACGTGCAGCCATGAAGGGGCCCCGCCTCCGACACCAGATCGGCGGTGTCCTGGAACGTCCAGGGCTCGATGCGGGGGGACGGTGTACCAGTGACCCCAGGTATGCTCGACGGTGATGCGGTGGCGGCGGGTATCATGAAGGCCGAGGGTGCCATCCTGGGCCTATTCCAGGAGACTGGCCTGCAGGACCCTCAAGGTGTGGTGCACTCCGAGAACCAGTGGCGTCACCATGGGTATCATACATACCCAGGGGTGGATGCCCAGGCGGCGTCGGCGGCGGCGGTGCGCGGCGGGCTCTTGATTGCCCTTCGGGCGGACGTGTTCGCCGCGGAGGAGGTTCGAGACATCGTGGACATCGTGCCGGGCAAGGCCATGGCCCTGGATGTGGTGACCGCAGGTGGCACCCTCACGGTCATCAACGTCCACGGCCCGGGTAGCGGCGGCGACTCCTGGGCGTCTAAGGCGTCCTTCTGGGCTGACGTGGCCATGTACGCGGCGGCCAAGAGCGCGGGTGGCACCAGGGCCGTGCTCCTCGGAGGGGACTTCAACGTGTGGCTGGAGTCCCCGTGGCACCCTACCACGAGGAGGTTCCAAGCCCTGTGGGAACAGTGTGGCTTCCGCAGGGCAGGCCCGGAACGGGAGGAGGACAGGAGGCCCACGAGGGCGGGGCACCGACTGGACTCCTTCCTTCTGAACTCGCCTCTGGTCCCGTGGGCGGCGCGTGAGCACCCTCACTTGGCGCCGGGGCGGTCTCCAGCGTCGCTGGGGTCGGATCATGGCCCTGTGGTCCTGGACATCCCGCTAGCGGTGGCCGGCAAAGAGAGGGTCACCAGGATGGCCTACTCGCACGCCCAGGGCAGGCTGCACGCCATACGCCCGGACTCCCCGGGGGTTCGTGAGGCGGTGGCGGCAGTACTGCAGAAGGCCTGCGGGGATCAGCGGCTACAGGCGTGGCTCTCATCGGACCAGGACACTGCCACCATGGGCACGTCGGAGGTGCAAGCGGTCTTTGACCTGCTCTACGCCTTCCGTGATGACGTGTCCAGGGTCACGGGAGTGCGCATGCCTTCCGGCGTGGACCCGCAGTACCCACACGGGCAGGCGGAAACGGAGGCGTCGCTGGACCAGGTCCTCTCGGATCAGCAGGCCCTGGCCTGGCGTGCCCATCAGCTGTGGCAACGGGACGCGGCGGCGGCCGGACTCCACTCCCAGGAAGCGACTGCCCTGCTACAGCACCTCCGGCGAGTGGACCCCGACCTGTCCCCCGCCTCGGTTGAGGACCTGCGTGCCGCATTGGACCAACAGCTCCGCCAGCTGGAGACACGCGTGGAGGAGCTGCGGGATGTCCTCAGGAGCAACAGGCGCCGGTCCATCAAGGACTACTGGCGGGGCAGGGTACCGGACCTGCAGCTCCGATGGACGGCGATACGGGGGGCCATCAACGTGGTGAACTATGCCCCGTCAGGCCTATGGTCCGTACGCGTCCGCGAGTCGGAGAAGGTGCTCTTGGAGGCCTCGGACGTCATTGGCGAGGTCCAGAGGTATTGGGAGGCGCTGTACGCCAAGCGGCCAGTGAACCTGCCGGCCTTCGAGCGGCTGGTCCGGGCCCACATTCCCAAAGGGGTGCCGGAGGAGTGGAGGTCGGTACAGGACTACACCATGCAGGACCTTAAAGACGCCGTGAGGCAGGCCGTGGCGGACGACAAAGCTCCGGGGTCCAACCGGGTCACGGCAGCCCTCATAGCAGAGCTGCCTGAACCGGTGCAGGGGCTCCTGGTGCATGCGTACAGGGCAATCCTGCGGGGTGCGGATGTCCCGGAGTCCTGGCACGAGGCCATTATCTGGCTGATGCCCAAGGGCACAGCCACGGGCAACCTGGACGAGTACAGGCCGATAGCGCTGGGGCAGCAAGACATGCGAATGCTCATGACCCCCCTCATGCGGAGGTTCACAGCTGTCTTAGCCCACGCAAACTGCACCCCCTTTTTTTCACCTAAGCACCTAGATTTTGTCACCGAAAAAAATAGTTTTTTTTGCCATCTTGAAAATGCTGTTTTTCAAACCGTCCCAAAAAATGCATTTTTCATCAGTTTTGCCCATTTTTCGCTGTTTTTAGGGGGGTCAAATAACCATTCTTTAGTCCAAAATCAGAGGGTTCACCGGTCATTTTCCCCGAAAAAAAAATTTGTTGCCTAATTTGAAGAATACCAATTTTTGGATCGTCTGGAAAACTATTAAAGATGGGCGCTGTTCACACATCCTGTACATGTCCACATGAAAAAATACTTATTATGGGAGGCTGAGTGCTCGAGGCCTCGCGCACTCAGCCAGCTGGAGTGAGATTTTCAGGCTTTTTTGAGATCACTTTTTGACATCGGAAGTGGCATGAAGCAAGGATGGAGCAACAGCAAAATTGCGAGATTCAATATGGGTTAAAGACTTGCACAGCGGAACACTCAGTGCGCGAGGGCTCGCGCACTTAACATGCTAGGAGCATGGGTTTTTGAATACCCCTGACTACTTGCATTCTGCCGATAGCCTCCAAAAGGCTTTTTGAGATTCCTCCCTTTTGGAATCCTGTGAAAACAGTGAGCTCAAGAGTAGCGATTAGACTATCCTCCTCTAGAGAACTTGCTTCATACGTCCTGTGACCTAGCGCTTCTGACAAACTGTTGTACAGCCCCAAAAGATGGGAGGCTGGGCACCTCATTTGTAGGTAAACTAACTGGAAATCGTGTGTTTAGCAAGGACTGAGGGCAACCCGCCTTTTTAGATCTATTACACCTTACATAGTGCATGGCGTGTACAAAACGTCCATTGATTGACCACTCTTGCTGCTGACATGACCCGAACGGTACACCATGAGGCACCCATGAAGATATCAGAGCCTCATTTGGCATGGAATACTGTTTATTCAGGACCATTGGGAAATACACATTCTGCATAATTGAGTGCGCGAGGCCTCGCGCACTCAACATGCCAAAAAAAAAGTTTCTTTGATACCTCTGACTACTTGCATTCCGCTGATAGCCTAAAAAAATATATTTGAGATTCCTCCGTTTTTTAATTCTCAGTTTTCAGGTGGAAACGCGCGGAAACTGCGCGTCTTTTTTTTGCACACAAATGCCGCCCTTGAGGTGAAAAACAGGGTGCAGTTTGCGTGGGCTAAGGCTGTTCTGGCACGCAAGGGACTGGCCGCGGACTGGCAGTTCGGAGCCATGCCGGGCTCCACGGCGGCTGCCCCGGTGTTCCTGGCCCAGCGCAGGCTGCAGCGTGGGATGGAGGAAAACCACGTCCTGGCCTTCGATGTGTCGAAAGCTTTTGACACAGCGCCGCACGGAGCACTGGCGCTACTCCTGCGCCACATGGGTGTCCCGGAGGAGCTCATCAGGCTCTTCCACACCCTCAGCTGCGGGTCCCTGGTGCGCATCGTCACTGCGCATGGCCCGACGCCGAGCATACGGCTCCACAGGGGCCTGCGGCAGGGCAGTGCGGAGAGCGCTGTGCTCTACCTCCTCCTATTGGAGCCTCTCCTGCGGAGCCTTGCCTGTAAGGCGCGGGGGGATGCTCGCCACGCGGTGCCACCCCTGGTACAGGCGTACTGTGATGACCTCCTGCTGATAGCGCACTCCCTGCCGCAATTCCTGGAGTATGCGGCGATGATAGCGCGGTATCTCACGGACATGGGCATGTCCCTCAACGTGAGCAAATGCGCCTATGCCAGTACTGCTCGCATCCACTCGATTATGGTATACCTGAACCCGGGGGACACAGCGGCCCCATGGGTATGCTTACGTGCCAAGGGCACGGTACCATACTTGGGCCTGCGCCTCGATCCCAGGGGGATGGCGACCATGAAGGAGAAACATGTACTCCGGTGTGAAGCCCTGCTGGGCTGGTGCAAGAACACGCTGGGGCCAGCGTCGGTGCCTCATGAGGTGATGGCGGCCGTGGTTGGTGGCATCGTGCGGTACGCGGCGCCCTACCTGTCCGACACGGCGGAGGCGGTGGTCAAGCTGAATACTGCCATCAAGGCTGCGGCCCTGCAGTTTGAGAAGCTGCCCAAGGACCTGTCCAACGTGGCGGTGCGGTCAGGTCATGGGCTACGGTTGGCAGATGTCCAGGTTATATGCCGCGACTCCGTCGTGGCGACCGTGACTCAACTCACCCACCACAGGTCGATGACGGTCCGTGATGAGCTGCGGGCCATGCTCCGAGACATGCACGTGCAGTACGGAGTGTGCGGGCAGTTCATGGTGCCCTCTGCGTCATTCGCCACACACGCTGGCAATACGTGGGTGGACAGGGTGCTCAGGGCGATGGGGACGTTGCGCGTGGGGCTTCTCATGCCGTCGTCGGTGTACTCGTGTGCACACGCCCATCTGCCGCAAGTGCAGTGGGCAGGGCGGAAGTGGGTATCCCAATCCTACGCCTTCAAGGGTAGGGACATCTGCATTCTCTCGGGGCCCCGCACGGATGCGGCAGTGCAGTCCCTGACTGATCCCGCAAATGACCTCCTGCATGCGCGGCTCCCCTGCCCTACGCCTGGGCACTGGGCGGTCCAGCTACAGGAGTGCCACGAGGACCACCTGCACCTTCCGCACGCGGGAGTAGGACCCCACCAGCTGGACCACGTGTGGCTCACGGGGCTTCGCGACGTCTTCCGGCCGCAGCTGCCCGGTCCGTTGACTCACCGGCTCATTCACCCAGTGCGCCGAAAGAAGGCCAGCAAACGCAATAGACAGTCCGCTGCGGGGGACGTGTATGTGGTGGGCGGATACAGGGAGGAAGGATGGGACCCGGCCAACCCGGGGCTGTCCATGCCGTTCGTCCCGATGGCCGCCCTCCTGTTTCTGCTGGGGGACGTCTTTGAGGGCTACCAGCAGCAAGACGATCCGGCGTCCGTCCCCCTACTCACTCCCCACGCCGGGGGCGGCATAAGCCCGCCACCACTATGGGTTGTGCACGGACGGCCAGCGTTTTCCAGGGCGTGCGCGGCGGTGCACAAGTGCAGCGAATGGGCAATTGTTCTTCTGCTGCCGGCAGGCCCAATCCCGGATCCGGATGAGCACTCGGTCCCGGAAGTGGTCCGAATGTCCAACGTGCCGCATGATCCGCATGTCGCCGTCACGTCGTTACGTGGTGGTGGCGCAGTGGAGCAGGGGTCTGTCGTGGTGTACCAGCCTTCCTGCTCCGCAACGGTTTGGGGGGCGGAATACACCACCGCCCTGGACGCCATCAAGTCAGTCTGCGGATGTGACCTGGCCTGGAGACCACATGCGGTGTATCGACCGAGGGTGGTCCTGTCCCCGGAGCTCACGGCCTCCAGCGCGGCGTCTCTGGGAAAGGTGGTGCAGAGCCCCCACTCCGACGTGGCGTGGCTAGAGCCCCACCGGTACTGCTGGGTGCCGGTGGCGACTAAAGTCACATCGTCTGACGCGTCGCCCCAGGGAGACGACGCCACAAATGTGGCGGTAGCCAGCCACGGAATCCCCACGTGGACGGGTGCCATCTACGGCACGGTCCCGGAGGCAGAGATCATTGGCGCGGCGGCGTACTTGTTGCACACGCCCCCGTCAGCGTGCACGGTACACGTGGTGGATGCGTCCGTCATAGGAGCGCATCTCCGCAGGGCGCAGGAGGCCCTGTACCGTGGCATCAAGGGGCCGACGTCACATCTGGTCAATCAACATGCACTGAGCTGGATAGTGGAGGGGCTGCGGCGGCTGCCGCGCCGAGTTGGGGGGCCGCACCACTGGGTGGTGAGGCAGAGCTCGCACTTAGCGGCGGTCCCGCTTGAGGCACCGGACTCTGCCGCGGCCCGTGCGATGGCCCCGCCAGTCCATCTTGTCCTGCCGAAGGAGCACGCCATCCTCTTGGTACCGGGGGATAATGGTGAGCTCGAGCCGCGTGTACCATCCATGCAAGCCCTTCAGCAGGTCCGGGAGATAGAGTGGCGCTCGCTAGCGGCACGCACCAGGGCGCACACGCCACTAGCTGGCGCCTGCGAGGCGATGTCCCTGGGAGCTGTGCACCACGGCCCAACGCACAGGAATATGCTGCGGGCACGGGACGGTCGCTTGTCCACCATGCAGGTCATGCGACGGTGGAGACAGAAGCTCACGCGTGTGGCAATACCAGCCCACCCCTGTATCTTCTGTGGGGGGCCGGAGGAGGACATCGGCCACATGCGCCTACTGTGTGCGCGGGACGAGGAGGTGGCTGGGCTTCTGTGCAGGCGTGTGGAGGAGTTCACGGCGGAGCTACCCCTAACGGACAGGGCGGTGGAGTTCGTGGCGTGGAGGGAGCACGGCTGCAGGTGGGCAGAATCCCTGATGGCAGGTGTCGTACCCGGGGACCTGAAGCGGCTGTTCGCTGCGGTGCGAGCGGCGTCGTCCCGGGGACCTGCCAAGGCCAGACTCTTTGTGGAGGACATGGTCCAGATTGGGGAAGATGTGTATGCCCGCAGGAACCATCGGCTCACCCAGATCATGCAGCTGCCGATGCAAGATCGAAGGAGGGCGGTATACGCGTTCCTGCGCGGTGACACACCCTTCTGCCCGCCGGCAGGGAGGATCCTGCAGCGTCCGCCGTGGAACCCGTTTGCCGGCCTCCCCGGCGACCTGCGGGCAACCTTTCTGAGGGCACCGCTGCACGCACTGCTGGTGTCGCGGTCGTGCATCGAGCGTGAGGAGGCCCTGTCCTTGTTCCCTCACTGGATGGCGGCGGTGGCGCAGGCCTTCGACCGGTGGATCGGTTCCTGGGTGGCGCGAGACATCACGGCATTCAGGGAGTGGTCCCGCGTGGTGTCGGCGCAGTCCTGGGCCCAGGTGCGGGGTACCAAGGTGAGACACCCTGACGGCCAGAGTGATCCCTGGCTCCAGGTGTACGCCAACCATCCAGCGGTGGGGAACGTCGTGGGCTGGCCTCGCGAGGTGCTGCCAGTCCTTCAGCAACCTCTGTGCGGTCTCCCAGTCCTGGCGGTGGCTGTCGTACTTGACGTGGGTACGTTGTGGCTATGTGACCGGCAGCTGCGACGAGCCGTACCGGCGGTCACGGAGCAGCGGTCCATGGCAGTGTTAGTGGGCTCCGAGCAGCTGGCGCGGGTACAGGGCGACGACGCGCAAGGCCAAGTCACGGAGGCCATGTTCTCTCTGCCAGAGGGGGACGACCACGTGGCTGCCGATGCCCGTCACACCCTTGACACCCTGGGTCTCAGGGCGGTCATTGAGGCTCGGGCGGGAGGGCAACGCTTGGTTCTGGCTTCCGCCAGGGGCCCGGAGCAGGACGGGGTTGTTGTCATCGGGGAGGTCTTGCGGGACTACGGTTGGGAGCTCCTGGCGCATGGCACGCGCGGCCCCAAGGTGGCGCGGTGGCCCCGGCTGCTTGAGAGCCTGCCGGAGATGCCCGACGGACAACCGATACTCCGCCCGGTGTCCACGTGGGAGGAGGCGAGGCGCAGCCTCCTCAGCAGTGCCACAGCACGCACGCTGACAGGGGCTTTGCTCGGGCTCCAGGACGCGTGCTGCGATGTATGGCAGGACCTGTGGTCGCAGTGCTGTGATGGTAGCTGCGTTCCATCGCGGTCTGTGCTTCCGCAGCGATGCCACGGGTGCGGGGAGACGGTGTCCGTTTGGGTTCATCAGTGTGCCTCCGCCCCGCTGTGCGGGACATGTCAGGAGCATGCCGACAGGGGGTGGCCTAAGGCGAGGTGGGCACTGCGGCACTCTGGACGGATGTCCTCAAGTGCCTGGACGACTATCCAGGGTGGCCTGAAGAGCGTCCGAGTGGAAGGGGTACGGTGCCCTGGAGCGCCGTCTGCGGCCCTGCCCCTGATGCTGTGGTGGGCGGCTCTGGAGGGCGACTCACGGATACTCTGGTTGTGGCATCACGGAGGAAATGGTGACGGAGTGGTGGGTGCCGGGGGTGCAGGTTGATGGGGAGGGGAATTGTGGGTGCACCAGCTGCCATCCCTACGCTGGACGCAGCGGAGGGAGTGGCGCCAGAGAAGCAGTGCCTACGCGGCCTGATTGTGCGGTACTGGCAGGCGGCGTATGACGGCCAACGCGATGTGACAGGTCGTGCCGGCCTGATGGTGAGCCGTACTGCCCCCGTGCATGAGGGTCGGACAGGGATGCTTCACCCGCCTGCCCCGGGTCGCCGCATACAACAGTGAGGTGTCATGGGTCGTCCCGACCAGGGTAATAAGGCCCAAACCCCTGTAGGGTATTCCCATGGCACCGGGGTCTCTACTGGCGGCCCGGCTACGGCAGTGTTGGGAGTGGTTGCTCGGGATACACCGGGGGTGCACGGAGTTGTTTGGGGGTTACAGCGCTGCGGCGCCCCCTGGGAGTGTTACACGGGGTTGCGGGGTCAGCCTGCAGGCCCCAGGAGCGGCGACGGGGCGAAGATGTGTGCGTGGAAGGTTATGACGGTGGGATCATCAGGGGGACAGTATGGCGGGCGTCGTGGAGACGGCATGGCAGCCTGGAGGGAGCGCTCACAGGGGGCACGTGGAGTTCCAGGTGGCGGAGTACTGGAGTCTTGGGGGTCAACGCGGCGGTACTGGGATCCGTACGGCGGGGGTACGCGGCGGTACTGGGGAGCCGTGCAGTGGGGGAGCAGCGGGGAAGCATGGCGGTACTGGGGTGTCCCCCTGACCCCTCTAACAACTCAGGGGGAGCGCGGGGGCATCCCCTGGCCCCGTTAACAAACTAGAGGGACCGTGCCTGCGGGCATGTACATAGTCTAACCTCTGACCTTGGCCTTGTGGTTGCAGTGGTGAGTGTCGTGGCGGCTAGCAGGTGGCGTCGGCATGGCAACGGCGGTACTGCGCGGCGTCGTAGTGAAGAGTATGCAGTCGCCTCACCACTGTAACGACTTACCCCTGGGGGGCACCAGTCCGGTCGGCTAGAGGCGAGGAGGGCAGGGGAGCGGCGTGCTGAGTGGTCCGGGGGGTGACGCGCGGGCCAATGCTATAAGTAGGCTCGCCACGTCGTCGGTGGGGGCCGAACCTGCGGCCTGGCCGCTGCTGTGGCGGAAGAGGCGCAACCACGGAAGCTGGCCAAACAGTGCAGGTAAGGGTCAAGGGTAGGCGCCAGGGCATTGTATGTGGGCCAGATGAGGTGCACCTGGTAACCACGGCCCGGGGCGAGCCTCTGGTGGGTACCCCTACAGGGGGTCGATAACCAAGCTACGGCACCCACCAGCCCGAATCCCAGCCAGCGATATTCACGGGTTGCGCCACTCCCGTCGCAAAGCGGCCGGCGTCCCCCCCTGTAGACCCTCAAGATATATTATATGTGGGCAAGTGAATGCCTCGACGCAGACTGGGCGCTGGCCCCTGACATGGGATGCCAGCATGGTATATATCTGGGGTGTGGGGGCAGCACGGGACCACGGGGACGTGGAGTTGGTAACGTGTTTCTGTACTATACTAGGGGGCTGGTGCGGTGGGAAGATGGCGTACAATGTGGAGACATGTGGGCGATGACAGCTGAGGGCCAGGCTAGGCTGGAGCCTCCCAGAAATCCTGGCTGTGCACACACAGGCTAGTGCGTGCTGGCAGAGGGATACGTGGAGTCAGGGGTGGTGGGCAGTTTCGAGGACGCGGAAGACAGTGGATTACGTGGGGTCATGGGTGTTGGGTGTCTCCACAGTGGCGGGGCAACATGAACGATGGAGGGTCAGTTCTCGCTTCGCCGCATGCGTGCTGCTTTGTTCCTTGGTTGCTGCATTGCAACGGACAGAGGTGCCATTGCTTTCTGCTTGTTGCGATGCTGCTGCGCTGCTTTGCCTTGCCCCCGTACCCCCGGCGAACAAACGGGCCAGCGTCCGTCGCCGTTGCTAATGCTAACGCTTTGCAGTTGCCACTGCCCCCAAAGCCTGGTTGCCCGGTATCCCCGGTCCTCTGGGTCCTCCGTCATGCTGTGGGCCACCTCAGGCAGCCCTGGGACCCACGGGATCGAGCGAGGCAGGAACCACCTGTCGGCGCGAGATGCCCGGTAACTCCAGTAGACGGCATGATAAGTGGTTATGACTATGACTATGACTATATATATATATATATATATGTATATATATATATATATATATATATATATATATATATATATATATATATATATATATATATATATATATATATATATATATATATATATATATATATATATATATATATATATATACATATATATATATATATATATATATATATATATATGTATATATATATATATATATATATATATATATATACGGGTTTTGGCTCCTGGTAACTCCCAAAATGCCTTGAAAATGGGCCATTTTGGGACCAAAAATGGGTCAAAAATGGGTCAAAAACGTGTTTTTCTAAAAGTGATTCAAGACCATTTGGGGTGCTCAAACAAGGGTTGTTAGCCCGTTTTGAGCCTGTTTTGACCGAGTTTAGCCCCTTCCACCACATGTATGCACCACTCTGTGCCCTTTGCACGTACCTTAGAGCCGTGTGGTGAAGCCACCTAGAGTTGGGAGAGGGGTGTAGATTCGAGGATATATATATATATATATATATATATATATATATATACATACATATATATATATATATATATATATAGGTAGGTAGGTAGGTATCTTCAGGAGCTCGGGATGCCTCCTTTGACATTGCAGGAAGAAGGTCTTACCAAGGGGACGTCCTGTCCCTCCCACTGCCCTATGTCAGGTGCCTCTTGAGCCGCTCCCGCATGTGCTTGGGAAGGCATTGTCGCGGCCACCCGGTCCATGTGTCCCAGGTGGGACGGTGTCCCCACATGTGTCCATGGGTAGGGCCACATGCCCCCTCCTTTGGGCGGCAGCTCTGGGGGCTGCCCAGCCGTGTGGAGTATCTCTCACCACAAGGGCTATTGCTCCCGCTAGTTTACGGTACGACCGCCTCACCCTTGTGGTTTGAGTTGCGGGGCCACTCTGCTTGGCAGGTGACCCCTCCTGGACTGTGTACCGGCTCGCCTGTCACCGGTTGCCTCCATGGCTCCGGGTGACGTTTGCCATGATCCCCGATGCAGCCTGGCCGGGCTCGGACCAGTGGCCTTGGAGTACCGCTCCTGCCACTGGCCCGGTGGGTCGGCTGGGTCGCCCCAGTGCGTCCGACCCATGGGGTATTGGTTCTTTCCTGTCCCTAGGCCGCCCTACGTGTGTGCAGTGTCCTGCGCCGCTTGGCTCCTGTTCACCGGTGTGCCCGCGCCTTTTGCTGTGTTGCGTCTGCGGTGTCCTGGGCCACTTGGCTCCTGTTCACCGGTGCGCTCGCTCGGTGTGTTGTGTTGCGTGTGCGGTATCCTGGGCCACTTGGCTCCCGTTCACCGGTGTGCGCGCTGTGTGCGGTGCGCGTGTGCCATGGGTGGTTGTGTCCCTCTTCCTCCCCCCCTAATTTTCGTTTTTTTTTTGGAAGAAAAAGAAAAACAGGGGCGCGCGTACACTGCAGGCACAGGCACGGGCAGCTGGTGCGGCGGTGCAATAGTGTTGTGTCCTCTGGCGTGTGTCGTCGGTGCTGTGGCGGCGGTCACGCCCCAGGGGTGCGGCTCGCGCGTCCTGATGTACACGGGCTTGGGTCAGGGTGGGTTTGGTGAGGTGTCTTTTTGCTTCTGGAGCTGGCTGGTTAGGCGGCTGTGTGGGCTGTGGGTGTGGGCTGTGGTTACGTTGTTCCCTCGGCGGGCCTGGTTAGGAGTCAAGGGTTAGCGGTTTCGGGGTGTGGCTCGGGTTTGATTTGTGTTTGGGTTTTGGCTCGGTTAGGCGGTTGCGACGGTAGCGGGCCTGGGTTCGGTGCCTTTGGGCGTAGTGGTGCCCGTTGTCGTGTGCGTTGGCGTCCTTCGGCGTCCGGTTCGTTTGGTGACTTCTGGGCGGGGCCTGGCGTGGCGCTCCGTGGTGGTGGTTTGCTGGGTAACGGGGTTAGGTGGCGGCGCCGCAGGCCGGGGGGTCAGGCGCGTCGTGTTGTGTGGTGCGCAGGGCTCCTGGGGTGCTGTGGGTGCCGCCGGCGTCGGTGCGCCAACGCTTGTGGGGTGGTGAGGGGGTGTGTTTGTGCGGGGCTGGGCTTTGGGTGATGTCCCACAGGCGGATGCCGTCTCGCTGTGTCTCCTGGAGGGTCTCCGTCAGGCGCCTGAGGACATACGGGTGGTCCTGGGGCGCGGGGAGGTTGCGGGGGTGGACTCCCAGGGGGTGGAGCGCATCGGCCAGCATGGCTTCCCATGCGGCCTGCGGCATCCACCCCCCCGCCGGCCGGAGGCGGCAGTTCTCCACCGACCCCTTGCGGGGCCGATGGACCAGGCCCTCGAGGGAGGGCTCTCCCCGGGCCCACTTTCGCAGCTCCCAGAGCTGCGTGTGGGTCCAGCGCTGCCACCACTGTTCCTGGGCGGGCCTGCGGTCTTGGGCGGAGGAGTGGGCGTGGGTGGGTGTGACGGGGTCGTGGGGACCGGTGGCGGTGGCGGGCCTGGGGGATTCCTCGTAGTCCTGTTCCGTGGGGGTGCGCGGGGAGTGGGGGCGCGCGCGGATATGGACCCGCGGGTGTGCGCGCACGGTCTCCGCCTCGGGGGTGGGCGGGGACTCGCGGCAGCGGCGGTAGTGGGGCATGCGCTGTATGTGGGCTGTCATCGAGGGTCGGTAGGGGGGCGGGGACGCTGCTGGCGGACCCTGGCGTCGTTCTGGCCTGGTCGGCGGCGGTCCGTGGGCCTGGGGTGCGGGCTTTGAGAGGTGGCGGGACGAGGTGCTTCGTGCTTCGGCCGCGTCGCGCTCCGCTATGAAGGTGGTGGCAGTGGCGTCGGTGACGATGGGGGGGCGCCGTGCTGGGCGCTGCTGCCTCCGGGCCTGGGACGGCTGGGGCGGAATGTCATAGAGGACGTCCTCGGGGGGCCGGGCTCGCGCTGCCGTTGTGGCGCCGGGTTTGGATTTGGGTTTGGGCTTGGCTGCGGGTTGCGGTCGTGGCGTGCTGACGGGTTTGGATGTCTGTTTGGCGGCGGTCTTGGGTTTCGGCTGGGTCGCGGGTGTGGGCCTCGTCGGGGCGTGGGCCTTGGCGGCGGTGGGGTTGCTCGCGGTGGGGGCGGGTTTGGGGGCCCGTTTGGGAGGTGTCCGCCGCGGCCTGGGGGGTGGAGTGCTGGATGAGGACGTGGTGGTGGTGGTGGATGAGGTGGTCGTGGTGGTGGAGGTTGTGGAGTCGGAGGCGGAGGAGAGGGCTGTGGGAGACGGCGGAGGGTCCTGGGCTTCGGGGGCGGGCGTATGATGCTGGGTCCTGTAAGTAGCGAGAATGAGGGTGCAGGTTCGGGCACCGGGCGTGTGCGCGCGTTTTCCCTGGTGATCCGTGCGTGCTGGGGCTGGTGTGGCGGCGTTGTTTCGGCTGTGCGGGCACGTGGGTTACCCGGGGGGTGGCCATATCTGCTCCAGGACGTGCGGGTGTGTTTGCTGGAGGTAGTCGAGGGTGCGGAAGAAGCATCGCTGGATGCCGGGCATGTCCTCCTTTGTGAGGTGGGGGTAGTTTTGGGTGGGGGTGTCTGGGCCCGGCCACAGCAGCGTCATGAGGCGGGCTGCCACCATGTATGGGCAGAGCTGTAGGGTGGTGGGGCGTGGGGGGCCGGGTCCCCTGCGGTTTGGCGGGGCTTCCCTCTGCTGGGGGCGCAGCGTGACCACGCACACCCACCGGTCCGTGAAGATCCCCCAGGTCCGTTGGGTCCACTTGGCGAGGCAATACATCGCCCTACCAAGGCCCTGGCTGCTGCTGCGGATGGAGAGCAGCGTGTCCAGGGATTTGCGTTCCCACGTGCCCCAGATGTGGGGGTCGCCCGGGTCGTCCCCCCTGGCGTACGTGTCGGGGCCTGGGTTGTGTGGGGGGGGGGCGTAGTTGGCGGGGAGGAGGGAGTCGGTGCCGTGTACCACCCAGTGGTTAGTGGGTGCGTGGTAGTGGGTGGTGGAGAGGGTGTAGTGCAGATTGTACATGAGGGTCATGTACGTGGAGGGGGCTGGCTGCTGCTCGTCGGGGGTGGGGATGTCCCCCGGGACGTGGTGCCGGAAGTTGCTTAGGGAGGCCATCCGGGCTACCCATGTTTCCCGCTCCCACTCTTTGGTGTTGTCGGGGGTGGCGCCGGGTGGGGGGTGGGCCATGTGGGGCTCGTGGTAGCGGGTGCGGCCCTTGGTGTCCACCCGCCCCGGCACGGGATGTCCGACTAGGTGTCGCCCCCAGTCGATGGGGGCACCCAGATCCGGCTCCCCGTGGGGGGCGGGCTCTCGCCGTCTGGGGTGGCGGGTGGGGGGCGTTCGTGTCGGGCGACGTGAAGGAAGGCGTCGAAGAGGAAGTCTCTGACGCCTTCCCCCAGGGTGGCCGCCTGGATCAGGGTGGCCGCCCGGATGCGGGTGCTGGTGCCAGAGGTGCGGAGGCACAGCACGACGTCCTGTTCCCCGAGTCCCCGGAGGTGCTGCCGTACCGCTGCGGGGTTGTGTAGGGCGTAGGGTTCGGCCGGTGCGGCGGCTGGTGGTGCGGGGTGTGATGGGGGGGGTGGTGTGGGTGGGGGGGGTGGTCGTCGTTGTCGCGCGTGGGGTCCGGTGATGGGGTCTCTTGTGGCGGTCGCGGGAGGGGGGATTCGCGGTGGCGTGTGTCGGCGGGGGTATCTACGTCAATTGGCTGGTGCTGGCTGCCGCGTGTTGCGTCCGTGGCCTGGTCTCGGGGGGGGGGGCGGGGGGGGGGTGGTGTGGGGGTGGCGCTGTTGGTGGTGGGGGGGGCGGGGGTGGGTGTTGTGCTGGCTGGGGGTCTGGGCGTCCCTGTGTGTCGTGTGGGTGTTGCCTGTGTGCGCCGTGAAGCCCTTGCGGTTCTTGACTGGTTTTGGTGCCGGGGTGTGGGTGGGAGGCGGCCGCACAAGCGTCCGGGTGGGGCTGTGGTCCGTATGTAATGGGTGGCTGCTGGTGGATGGTGCTCGCTGGTGTTGGGTGTGGGTGGGGGGGCTGCTGGTGGTGGTGGGGCGCTCCTACTAGGCCCTGGTGTTGCTGGTGTGCGTGCGCGGCTCCTCGCGTGTCCATGGGGGTGTACCGCGGCTCGTGTGTCGTGGGCCTGTGTAGCGGGGGCGGCGGGTGGTGCTGGACCGCGTGGTGGTGGTGTTGAGGGTGTGCTGGTTGTGTGTGGTACCCCTGCGTTGGTGGGTGTGGTGGCAGGGGCTGGTGGTGGTGGAAAACGTGATGGTGTGGTGCGGTGATGTGCGCTATGTGGGGTGGGTGGTTCGTGGGGCCTGGTTGTGCTGGGGCGTGGTGGGGATGTAGCTGGTGGGGGTCGCTGTAGCATGGGGGCATTAGGGGGTAGGGGTTGGGAGGGACGGGGGCGTGGTGGTGGTGTTGGTGGTGCCATGTCCCCTGGCTCTGCGCGTATGGTGGTCCTGGCATGGTGTGGACGTGTGTGGGTGGTGGTGGCTGACTGGGCTGCGGGTGTTTGGGTGCTGCGGTACGGTGGTGGTGGTGGGCGCTGGCGGTGGCGGTGTTGTTGGTGTGCCCCGGGGGTCTGGGCGCGGGGTGGTGCGGTGTGGCTGGACCCGGGCCCTGGTCGGGGCGTCGCGCCCTGCTGGCGGGCGCGTTGGCGGGCCCCCTGACCTGTCTTGGTCTTCTTGGCCTGGTGGGTGTCGGGAACGGGTGAACCCCCCTGTCCCCGTGGAGGCGACGGGGAGCGGGCGTGCCAGCGGTGTGCCTCTTGGAGGCTCGTCTTGAGGCCTCTGACGTAGGTTTCCTGGTCCGTGAGGCCCATCCGTGTGGCGGTGGCCTCGTCGGGGGCGGCCAGGTGGGCGTCCCGAAAAGACGCCCAGCCCTCCGGGGGCTTCTGTTGTGCGGGGTGGGGGTGGTGTGCCGGGTAGAGGAGTGCGCTGAGTGGGTAAGGTGTTCCCTTCCGTCGGCCGAGGGCGGTTTTTAACCGGCGGCAAGTGATTCGGAGGTAGGCTGCTATCTCCTCTGGTGCCGTGTGGGCCCACGCTTCTGGCGTCAGGGCTGCTGCTTGGGGGGCCGGGAGTTGTGGGTCTGGGAGGTGTAGGTCACGGTGGTGGAGGTACAGGGCGAGGAGGATGTGGCGGGCTGCCACGTTCAAGACGCCTCCGCTGTGGCGTAGGGGTGGGCTGTGGGGGGGCAGGGGTGTGCTGCCCGTGGCCACGGCTATGGTCCATGCGTGGTCCGCCGCGTCCGCCAAGTAGTACCCTCCCAGGTGGTCCCGGAGGGTGTCGGTGAGGAACGCGAAGAAGCTGGGGTGGCTGGCGGGGGGGGGTGCGGCTGGGGCCGCGGGCCGCTCGCGGTGGTGGGGGTTGAGGTCCCCGCAGTGCGGGCAGTGGGTGAGGCGGTGCGCGGCTCCCAGGCAGACCCAGTGGTCTGGGTTGCAGGGCAGGGCTGTCTGTGGTAGCCGCTGGCGTACGCAGAGGGGACATGCGGTGGCTGGCGGTTGGTGGTACCTGTGGACGGACGGCGGCGTGGGGGGATGGGGGCTGGTGGCGCCCGCATGCTGGTGGGAGTGTGTGCGGTGCCTGTGGTGCCCGTGTGTGCTGTGCCAGTGCTGTGCTCGGTGGACGGTGTGTAGACGTGGTGGGGGTTCCGTGTTGGTATGTCACGGGGTAGGTTCTCATGGTTGGTAGAACAGGAGTTTGAGGGGGTGGGCTTGGTCTGTTTGGGGCAGGGTTGCTGCATGCTGCAGGTATTTGTGGGTGCGGTATGTGAGCTGCTCCGCCGTCTTGGCAACAGCCATCCGCTGCATGTGCGCCGCCGTGGCCTGGGGGTCCTCCGCGTGGGTGCGTAGCAAGGTGTAGACGGCAGTGGGGACGAGTCCCCTGCGGACCGCCTCGAGTACCTCCGTCTGCTTGAGGACGGTGGTGAGTTGCTGGGTCGCCGGGGACTGCGTCAGCCATCCGGCGTGCTGTGCGATGGTGTGGGTTGGGTTCCAGTCTGTGAGGGTGTCCAGTCCTCTGTACAGGGGGCACACCTTGAAGTGGTCTGAGGTTTCTTCTTCCGTGTGGTTGCAGATGCATTTGGTGTATCCTGCGGGGACGTGGATGGAGCGGCGCGCATACCATGGGTGGTATCGGGTGAGGAGGGGAAGCTGTTCGAGGGCGAGTTGGAGTCGGGGCTTTTGTAGGTGTGCTGGGAGGCTATCCGGGCGCAGGGCGGAGTAGTAGAGGGGGGTGTGGACGGAGTCTTCGAGGCGTCGGAGGAGTTCGGTGTTCGCTGGGTGGCCCAGTGTGGTGGCCAGTTGCTGGATGGGTGTGGGGTAGTGGTACTGCTTGTCTCGATCCGTGTACGGCGTGTCCTCGGGCATCCATTGGGGGGGCTGTGTGGCCGGGGGTATCGGGGGCAGGTGCCGCAGCTGGCCGTGGTGTGGGGTGTTCAGTCGCACGTGTTCGAGCCCTGGGGTGTGGTTGGTGTTCTGGTGTATGGCCTGCGTGTCTGCGCGTCCATTGCCGTATGCGTAGCGGTGTGACTCCTGTTTGACGATGTGTAGGGCGTCCTGGGGGTGCATGCCCTTGAAGGCCATCCATAGTCCCAACGCTTGTGTGGTGAGGCCGGACTTGAGTGCCTTGTGGAGGGGCAGGTCCGCAAGGCGCCTGGTGAGGTGGATGTCGACCGTGGCGTCCACGACTACCCAGATGTTGCGGGGCCGGATCGTTGTGGGTGGCGGTGTGGCGGTGACGGCGTCTGCCATGGTGCGCAGTTCGCCGTGGGAGGACGCCCCAAAGATGGTGGCCCCGGTGTGGTGTTCCACGTGGAGGCCGTCCGCGTGCCGGGTGATGCGCACGGAGGCGCAACCGACCGTGGGGGTGCGTTGCTGGGTGCCGGATGCGTCAGTGAAGTAGATGATGTCGGTGTCGCTGGGTGTGGGTAGGCGGGCAATTGCTGTGGGGTGATAGACGTAGATGGGGTTCCCCTGGGCGGTTCTGGCGGTGATTTGCGTGGGTTGCAGTAGTGGCGCTGCATAGACGCCTATCCCCTGGGTGATGATGGCCTGGGCTCGTTGGGTGAGGCGGAGGAGGCCCCTGTCTGGGCGCCCCTGGGTGATATACGCGTACATCAGGTGGAAGAGATATCCCGTATTGGGGTGGAACTTCTGGCACGTGATGGTCTGTCGCCGCTCCTTGTCGTCTTTGTCGCCGCGGAGGGTGGGGCATTTGTGCTGAAGGGGGTGCATGGGTGCCTCCTGAGGTCCTGCGCGGTGCGGGTCGCAGCGGTCGTACTCTATGGCCACGCTGTCCGGGTCTGCCCGCTCGTTGGTGAACGTCCATGTCGCCGTGGGTGTTCGGGTCCAGGCTACGTGCGCCGGGTGGTCTGGGGGTACCGTGTGAAACCAGGGGGAGAGCCATGCCTGCTGGTCGGCGGTGGCGGCGGCGGTGGGGGTGTGGTAGTGGGTGGAGATGAGGTGTAGCAGGGGCCACGGAGTGTCGAGGGCTGCCGGGCCGCAGTGCCAGCACGTGCGTGGTATGCCGTGGTCACTGTGTCTGACTGGTGGGATATCGGTCTCCGGTGCATTGTGTTTGGGGATGGACCAGGGGGCATGGTGTCGCTGGACAGTGCGGGTAGGTGTTTGTGGCCGTTTGGTGCTAGTAGCAGGATGGTGGGTGGTGTCCAGCCTTCGGCTGACGGGGTGGGCTCCTCCTGCGGCGTGCCGCCGTCGTTGGGGGTCTCGTGCTCGCTCGGGCGGGGCCGGGGGTGCTGGCGCTGGAAGGCTGTGTACGGTGTGTCGATGTCCTTGGGCCCCGGCACGTCGCGCCCTGCCTTCGTAGCACATGCGCGGAGGTGCGCTTGGAAGACGTGGCGTGCTGGCCATTGTGGGTCGGAAAGGAACGGGGGGTGGTGGGCGTCGCATTGGGCCATGATCTTCATCTGTGTTGGGGTGATATACACTATGGTGACGGTGGCCCCCACGAGGCGCAGGGTGTCCACCTCGCCTGCCGGGTGTCGGTGGATGTCGGTGTGTGTGGCCACGAGTGGCCCCTGTTGATCGCAGTGGTGGTTTGTCAGGATGGCGTGTGTGTGGTGCGGTAGGAGGATTTGTAGCTGGGCCCAGATGCCAGTGCCCACGGAGGTGGAGACGCCGTGTTGCGCCAGTATCCACCGGGGGCAGGTGTTGCGGGCCATTTGCGCTTCTTTTATGCGTATGGCTGCCGCTTCGCGAACCTCAGGTTGGTGGTTGTGTGTCACCCTGTATATATATATATATATATATATATATATATATATATATATATATATATATATATATATATATATATATATATATATATATATATATATATATATATATATATATATATATATATATATATATATATATATATATATATATATATATATACATATATTTATATATATATATATATATATATATATATATATATATATATATATATATATATATATATATATATATATATATATATATATATATATATATATATATATATATATATAATATATATATATATATATATATATATATCTATATATATATATATATATATATATTACTACACCCCTCTCCCCTTAAATTTAGCTAACAACAAGCAACAACAAGCAACAACAACAACACGTCTCCTTGTCGTTTTGGCCATTGCTCCGTCCCAATGCTTCGGATCTTTTCTTCATGTAGCCATCTTGAAGCCTAGGTGGTGGCCTTGTCAAATCCAAGATTTGAGCCAAAAACCCACTGGTGGCGGCCCGGGGCGGTGGCGCCAAGTCGGGAGGTGCCCTCCCAAATCTGCGCAGTTTTGGGCCAAAAACAGCCATTTTTCGCCCAAAACAGCCCTGGTAAGGGTTCAAAACAGCCAACTGAAGGCAAACGGCTGCTACACTTCACGTGCGGGCTACTTTCTCGTGACCAAGGGACTTTTGGTGCCCTCTAACTCCCTGATATGTCCGAGAACCGGCCCAAAAAGGTGCCAAAAAGCCCCAAAAAATGCGCCATGTGCACCAGCACCCCGAAACCAAGAACGGGCTGTATCTTGGGCTACGTGGCTCAAAAACAAATTCTGAGGGCACTTAGTCCACCCGCAACCCCCCACTTTTTATGGTTTCCAAGCCTCAAAATCGCCCAACGCGACACGTAGACCCCCGTACCAGTGGTCACTTGGTGCAGCCGGAGGGCCGGCCAGCCCAAGCACAGTGGGGGCCAACGGTGGGTCCACCAGGGTCCCCAGGCCGAAAAAAATGATTTTTTCCAAAGTTGTTCCTAGACCACTTGGGATGCTCAAACAAGTGTTTTTAGGCCGTTTTGAGCCCGTGGTGGCGCGGTTTGGGCCATGGAAAATCCCAAAATGCCTTAAAAATGGGCCGTTTTGGGACCAACAATGGGTCAAAAATGGGTCAAAAACGCGTTTTTTCAAAAATGATCCTGGACCATTTATGATGCTCAAACAAGTGTTTTGAGCCCATATTGAGCCCGTGGGGACGGGTTTTGGCTCCTGGAAAATCCCAAAATGCCTTGAAAATGGGCCATTTTTGGACCAACAATGGGTCAAAAATGGGTCAAAAACGCGTTTTTCCAAAAATGATCCCGGACCATTTGGGATGCTCAAACAAGTGTTTTGAGCCCATTTTGAGCCCATTTTGACCGAGTTTAGCCCCTTCCACCACATGTATGCACCCCTTTGTACCCTTCGCACGTACCTTAGAGCCCTGTGGTGGAGCCACCTAGAGTTGGGAGAGGGGTGTAGATTGGAGGATATATATTTATATATATATATATATATATATATATATATATATATATGTATATATATATATATGTATATATATATATATATGTATATATATATATATATATATATATATATATACATATATATATATATATATACATATATATATATATATACATATTTATATATATATACATATATATATATATATATATATATATATATATATATATACATATATATATATATATACATATATATATATATATATATATATATATATATATATATATATATATATATATATATATATATATATATATATATATATATATATATATATATATATATATATATATATATATATATATATATATATATATATATATATATATATATATATATATATATATATATATATATATATATATATATATATATATATATATATATATATATATATATATATATATATATATATATATATATATATATATATATATATATATATATATATATATATATATATATATATATATATATATATATATATATATATATATATATATATATATATATATATATATATATACAT
Source organism: Eutreptiella sp. 'Long Island Sound 2002' (assembly GCA_964036045.1). Classification (NCBI taxonomy): domain Eukaryota; phylum Euglenozoa; class Euglenophyceae; order Eutreptiales; family Eutreptiaceae; genus Eutreptiella; species Eutreptiella sp. 'Long Island Sound 2002'. Next base: position 12,197,379 of record OZ038398.1, on the reverse strand, counting down.
ATATATATATATATATATATATATATACATATATATGACGCCACCGGGTTTTAACGGCCAAGCCGGACGGAGCTCCCACCGGCGACCCCCCTCCCACGAGGGAGGGAGCACACAACAACCGCCAGCCCCCCCCCCCCCCTCAGTCCCCCCCAAAAAAGGGACTCCGGCGCGGAGGGTTGGGGATATAGTCCCATGCCGCGCGGCCATGAATCGACATGGCCCTACACCGGGCGATACACGCCCTCCCCCCCCCCCCTCGCTCCAGAGGGGGCCCGTCGTCCCCCGGGCAGGGAGCAACCCCCCCCCCCCCCGCTCTCAAGGAACGGCCGCCCTCGGGAGCCCTCGCCCAGCCCCCGGGGGCCTCTCGGAGTTCGCCCCCGAGCCCGCCCGGCCCTTCCACGCCCCCCCTCACCAGCCGCAGCCCAGAGGCCCGCCCGGTCTCCCCCGCGCCGGCCCACAACCACCAGGGACCCGGTATCCCTCCGGCGGGGCCCGTCCCGGTCCGGTTCGGGCGCGAGGGGACGGCGTGCCGCTCCCCCCCGCCTCCACCAGGATTCGCCCCCGTGGATGATGCTCGGCGGGATTCGTCCCCGCCAAGCGGGGTGCGGGCCCCACTGCTGACCACGGCCCCGCCGACACCTCGAGCGCCCCGGGCTCCCCGGCCGACTTTGGCCAGCCCCGGCCGCTCCTCCGCCCGGTCGGCCGCACGGTGACGCTCTGCGGCTGAGCTCACTGCACCCCCGTCCCCCTCGCGCGCGCACCCACCCACCAGCCCAAAGCCCCCCCCCCCCCCCCCCAGCGTGCACGCCGTGCCCCCACCGCCCCCCCACTCTCCCGCCCCTCCTCTCTCAGGTAGCGAAGTGTAAGTGTTTCGGGGCGTTGATGAAGTTCCCTTTCTTATTATTATCTTCTGATTTCTGAAAATGTGTCCTCATTATTGATATTGTCCACTGGAAAACCATTGAAGTTGAGCTGGTATGGCAAGGCAACAAGAACAGACACGAGAACTCAACATATACATGGCATACTTGAAGTTCTGCACCGGTCCAGAGTCGCAGAGCCAACTCAGGCTCTTACATGCCCCTACATACCATGCAAGCATAACATGTACAATTGCACATACACTGGACCTATATTTACATAATCATTGAGCGCAAATTTTATTGTTCTGGGGCGTGATTTCTCTGCTGCGCGTGCGCGTGCTCTTTCCTCTGTGCGCGTGCGTTTTCTCTCTGTTCTCGCTCTCGGGTTTCCTCGCTCGCTCTCTCACTCACTCGGGCTCACACTACGCCTCGCCCATCGTTCACTCGCTCGCTCCCTCCGACCCTCGCTCACTGGTTCCCTTACACTCCCCTAAGCCGGGCGGTGAGGATGGTTGGGGTGGGCGGCGGAAAAAAAAACTGTCCGTCCCAAAAGGACCAGCGTACATGTACTCTCAGTACGTGCCATACACTGTACAGCACAAAGTAAAAAGTAGGGAGTGGCGCAGCGACTCTCCCCTAATGCCGGAGAGCTTGCTCGGAGGCATTAGACAATGCAAGATTGAATGATCGGATAATCGGATCGGGTAATGATTGGAATGAAGACAGATGGTGGCTGCAGAACTGAGGGTATCAACCACTGGTCGTCGTCAGGCTTGCGCCTCCGATCCGCCAGGGAATTCTGACTTACTAACTGACTTGCGGCGAAAAACTGTTTGACTGCAGGTGTGACTCGTGGCAATTAAGCTCTGTCTGCCTGCTGTGGCTCGTGGTAGTGGCTCGTGGTTTCTGTTCTGGGTGTCGGTCTGACTGCTTCTGCTGGCTGTGTAATTTACATGCAGCGACTGGCTATGGCCGTTGGACAAGCCATACAACACACAACATATAACTGGCGAATCAGTTTCAGCCACACTAGGCACATCCAAACTACTCAACTTGAACAAAAACTGCAAACAAATTGCAAACACCACTAACTGTCAACCTGTGTAAACTGTCATGAATCAACACACAGTAAACTTTAAAAATGAACCTTAACCTGAACCAACATGACTGTCTGTAGCTGTGAATAGGGCAAAGGATTGTAACCAATGTAAAAAGGCCGCTCGGTCAGTGTGGTGTCTGTCTCGTGCTTGTGCTGTGCCTGATCTAGGTGCGAAACTTTGTTGGCCTGATGGCATCATCCGACTGTCCCTCACTGTCAGTGTGGTGTCTGTCTCTGTGCTTGTGCTGTGCCTGATCTAGGTGCGAAACGCAATGATCTTCTGGCTGGTCCGAATAGAAAATTGGATAGAAGACAGAGGGTGGCTGCAGAACTGAGCGTATCAACCACGCTGCAGAACTGAGCATATCAACCACTGGTCGTCGTCAGGCTTGCGCCTCCGATCCGCCAGGGAATTCTGAAGGGGACAGCAAATCAATTTGACGGAGGGTATCCAAAGAAATGCCTACACTTAACTTAGTGTGTGTAGCACGCATGTGTGTTTGTACGTAAGGAGTGCCAGAGCACTCCCCTACATGCCGGAGAGCTTGCTCAGAGGCACAAAAAACAATAGCCTCATGCTCCGGTGTATGTTGCACCTCTGTGCCCTTTCTGCCTGTCTGCTGTTTGCGTGGGCCGCGCGCGCTGTGTGCGTCGCTGTGCGCCCTATGTTGGTGTTTGGTCCCTCTGTTGGGTCTTGGTGCCTGGCGCCCTCTCTGGGTCCTCCTGGCTGTGGTGTTCGTGGTTGTTGGCCTCAGCAGGGAATTATTCCCCTTCACACGCGTACGCATACGCCTGTGCCTGGCATCTGGCTGGGTGTGCGTCGGGTACCTTTGTGGTGGGCCCGCGCTTGCTCTGTGTGTTGTTGGCTGTGTTTTTCGTGTGGTGGTTGCTTGTTGCACCGAGGCGTCACCTAAGCCGTCACTCGGTTGGGTTTCATGTTTGTGTGGTACACGAGTAGTCTTGGCCTACGTAAGAGGATGCTTACATGTAGACTCAGGTTAATCGACACTACTCCGTGTTGATGGTTGTGGTCCTGCACTGGCACTCACTCAGGTCTGCCGGTCACTGGTGGTCTCATCCTACACTGTTGCCCGCGTTGGTTCCTTTCCTCTACTCTAGTCCTCGTCACGCCATGCCCCGTACTGTAACTTGGCCTGTCTGCACTCAGGTTGGCCTTGGGTTAGAAATCGTGGACTCCTCGGTGTACCCCTTCCACAGCGGTTAGTCCAGCTTAGGAGCACACTCTGACCTCACCGGTAGCTCAGTCCACTTAGCCCTCACTGCAATGCAAATAAGGCGAGAGGTTACCGGTGGTGGCAGGTAGGTAAGTGACAGACTATGCGGACGTGAACTAACAAGGCGACTATATATACCCATTCTTATCACAATGCGTTCTCCGTGTCCTGACCAACACAAGCGGTAAGAGAGTCACACTCACACAGTAGGAAAGATCTGAAAGAACCTGTGTTTACCTTGGCACCTGGAGGTTAGGCATTGGTGCTGGACTCAAGGCTTGATAGAAAAGGGAGACAATGAATGATTCACACGAACCTTTACACAACTAGAACAAAGTTGTCTGATGACTCGAAACAAGCAATGGTGTGCCAATATGCTGTGACTGCATAACACTTCAACAATCAAGTCAAGCAACAATCAACTCAAGAGCTAACAGAAGAATATTTCCACAACTATTCGTCACTCGTCAAACAGACTTTTTGAAAACAACCTTCACAAAATTGACTCATGAGGTACACACCTCTAACTGGGTGGTCCCAACAATCAACAGACCAGACAAAGTAGGCAGGGCACCGCAACTAAAGTTCAAACAAATCTTGTAGACCAAAGGCGGTGTTCAACCGACGCTGGTCGCTTGAGGCAAAAAATGTGTCACAGTATTGAGAAATGAAATCTAAGACAAAATGAGTCTCCAAAAACTGAACAACAAGCTTGAAAGGCATTGGCGCCACGAAAACGGGTGGCGACGAGTGCGACGAATGCACTTGTGTGTCGAAAAACCACAACGATGAGTGTCACCCAGGACAATTGTCCAAAAATTTTTTTGTTTGACTGAAAACTCAAGGTGAACCAAAATGGAGCTAAAAGCACAAAGGAAGAGTGGCGACGAGTGGAATAAACACACCTGCACTCAGAAACGACTTGCCAAAATGGTTCCACGCGCGAGTTCTGGTCATGGAGAAAGAAGAATAACTTCGACCTACCATACTTGTTCACAACCTTTGGGTATTCACCACAATTTTTGTTCAACACTCAGGGAAAGGGAAGAAGGTAGGAAAGTGTCATCAATTCAGGTTCTCAAAGCTTCAAACTACTTTAGAGCGCCCTGGCAGGCCCAGCACCAGACAATGAAGGAGATGTGGAGGATGATCCTTGTCCATGTGCCCATGATTTGCCTGCAGCCCAATTGAAAGGTTGTGGGTCAAGATCAAACCCACCAACACTTGAATGGACTTAGAGACCAAAGAGGGTCTCACGCAACGCAGCCAGTAGGTCGCGCGTGCGCCCAGTAGGTCGCACGTGTGCGCGAGAATGGTCTCACGTGCACCAAATTCCAAGATGTCCAGAATTGACTAAATTTGACCAAGATGGCCAATTTAACCCCAAATGAGGCCATAACAAGCCACAAAAACTCTCTCGCAGCACACAGACACTCGCCGACGACCGTCGACGCGCGCCGAAGCACTTCGCGCGCTTCCATTTGCTTCGAATTGTCCGAATCAGAGCTCTGAGACTCCAGTTGGTCCAAAAGTGTCCCAAACTCCAAATTGCAAAGGATGGACAAGAAGTAGACCTTGTAAGTACTCAGAAGAGAAGTTGCAACTTGTGTCCAAAGCCACAAAGCCTACATGTGACGCGCTGGAGCATAAAGGTGGTGACAACGCGTCCACAGACTCCAATTCCTTGCATTTGTGAAACTCAACTTGCTGATCAAACCTTCAACAAATTCAGAAAGATGCGCAAGCAGCAAACACCAAGAAAACTGCAATTTGATCGCGTCGCCTTTTCCAAGATCCTTGCCGTTGTCGGCAAAAGCACAGATGCAATGGACTCCTGCAGAGCTCGCACCAAACGAGAGTTCAAGTGCACTGGAATCAAAGAATCAAAGGTCTCTTCTGGGCTTTGTTCGAAGGTGTCATCGGTCGCACTGAGGCAAGCAGGTCGCTGAGTGACGCCTTGTAAGATGAGTTGGCTTGTAAGTGTTTCGGGGCGTTGATGAAGTTCCCTTTCTTATTATTATCTTCTGATTTCTGAAAATATGTCCTCATTATTGATATTGTCCACTGGAAAACCATTGAAGTTGAGCTGGTATGGCAAGGCAACAAGAACAGACACGAGAACTCAACATATACATGGCATACTTGAAGTCCTGCACCGGTCCAGAGTCGCAGAGCCAACTCAGGCTCTTACATGCCCCTACATAACATGCAAGCATAGCATGTACAATTGCACATACACTGGACCTATATTTACATAATCATTGAGCGCAAATTTTATTGTTCTGGAGCGTGATTTCTCTGCTGCGCGTGCGCGTGCTCTTTTCTCTGTGCGCGTGCGTTTTCTCTCTGTTCTCGCTCTCGGGTTTCCTCGCTCTCTCTCTCACTCACTCGGGCTCACACTACGCCTCGCCCATTGTTCACTCGCTCGCTCCCTCCGACCCTCGCTCACTGGTTCCCTTACACGAAGCCCCCGAGGTGGGCTGCCGCAGCCGCCGACGGGCGGCCGCCTTACGAACAAGAGGACCCCACGCACGCGGTGGGGCTCCAGGCCTTGCACCCCTTCCCCCTGCAACACGCATCATGGCGTTGCATGTGTCATACCTCCCTCCCTATGCACCATGTGCCATGGCCGCGAGTGGCCTTTGCCTCCCCCACACCGAAACCGCACGGGGGGGGGCCGAAGACCCCTGGGTGGGGCCCCCAGAACCCCAGCAGCTGCGCCTCCCGACTGGAGGGTGCCGGGGCCCGCCGGTGCGCGGTACGAGCCCCCGCCACTCTCCATCCACCTGCCGCGACCCCGTGACCCCCCCCCTGTCCCCCCCCTGTCCTCCACCCCGGCTGGGGCGGCGAGGCCCGCGCGTGCGGTACGAGCCCGCGCCGCCCCTTGATGCATTATACGGGCAGTGCGGGCCGCCAGGAGAGCGGAGGGGCCCCGCCCTGCCCCGAGCGTTCCCCCCCACGACAGCTGGCGCTAAAGGCCAACCGGCGCCTGGCGGGCTGTTGTGCAGGGGGGGAAAGGCGACCGGGCGCTTCGTACCCGCCTCCAACGGGGGTCTGTACCCACGGCACCGGGCACAGACACCCGTTGGGAGGTAGCCACACCACCACCCACCACAGCACCACGTCCACGGGAGGAAGGGAATAGCGCCGGGCAACGGCCTCCCCCAGGCCGAGGGAAGGTGCCGACCGCCAGGCTCATCCTGGCCCCCCATTTCCTCTTCATTGTCATCCCCCTTGGCCGTCCCGGCCCACAGTCCCCGCGGCGGGTAAGTTCCTGGGGTAGAACCCTAAGAACTTCGGTGACGGAAACACAGGTCGTGGTTTCGCACCCGGCCGACGTGAGGAGCCTCCGCCCCCACGGGACCCCAGGGCACCCCCGCCATCCCAGCCAGGGATAACCCGCCGCCAGCGCCCCAGCCCCCATCCCCAGGCTCTCCGGCCTCAGTTCCCCTGCGTCTCCCTCGCCACATCCTGGTAGTGAAAGGCTAGGTAGCAGGCCACACCCCCGCACCACCCCACGGCACGCCCCCCACGCACCCCACGCCGCCCCTGGCCGCCCACCAGCTGCGCTGCAGCGCACCCCCATTCCGCTACACCCCTACACAGCCCCCCCACCACTGCGCCGCCCCACACAGCTGCTCTGCGCAGCCCCACGCTGCTGCGCCCCTGCGCAGCCCCACGCTGCTGCACCCCTGCGCAGCCCCACGCTGCTGCACCCCTGCGCAACCCCACGCTGCTGCGCCCCTGCGCAGCCCCACGCTGCTGCACCCCTGCGCAGCCCCACGCTGCTGCCCCCTGCACAGCGCCACGCTGCTGCACCCCTGCGCAGCCCCACGCTGCTGCACCCCTGCGCAGCCCCACGCTGCCCTCCAGCGCAGCTGCACGCTGCTGCGCCCCTGCGCAGCCCCACGCTGCTGCACCCCTACGCAGCCCCACGCTGCACTCCAGCGCAGCCCCACGCTGCTCCGCCCCTACGCAGCCCCACGCTGCACTCCAGCGTAGCCCCACGCTGCTGCGCCCCTACGCAGCCCCACGCTGCACTCCAGCGCAGCCCCACGCTGCTGCGCCCCTACGCAGCCCCGCGCTGCACTCCAGCGCAGCCCCACGCTGCTGCGCCCCTGCGCAGCCCCAGGCTGCACTCCAGCGCAGCCCAACGCTGCTGCGCCCCTGCGCAATCCCACGCTGCACTCCGGCAAGTCCCACGCTGCTGCGCCCCTACGCAGCCCCGGACTGCACTCCAGCGCAGCCCCACGCTGCTGCGCCCCTACGCAGCCCCACGCTGCACTCCAGCGCAGCCCCACGCTGCTGCACCCCTGCGCGGCCCCACGCTGCACTCCTGCGCAGCCCCACGCTGCTGCGCCCCTGCGCAGCCCCACACTGCACTCCACCGCAGCCCCACGCTGCTGCGCCCCTGCGCAGCCCCACGCTGCACTCCAGCGCAGCCCCACGCTGCTGCGCCCCTACACAGCCCCAAGCTGCCCTCCAGCGCAGCCCCACGCTGCTGCGCCCCTACGCAGCCCCAGGTTGCTGCGCCCACGCTGCTACGCCCCTGCACAGCCCCACGCTGCTGCGCCCCTACACAGCCCTGGCTGCCGCACCCCTGCGCAGCCCCACGCTGCTGCACCCCTACGCAGCCCCACGCTGCACTCCAGCGCAGCCCCACGCTGCTGCGCCCCTACGCAGCCCCACGCTGCACTCCAGCGCAGCCCCAAGCTGCTGCGCCCCTACGCAGCCCCACGCTGCACTCCAGCGCAGCCCCACGCTGCTGCGCCCCTGCGCAGCCCCACGCTGCTGCGCCCCTGCGCAACCCCACGCTGCACTCCAGCGCAGCCCCACGCTGCTGCGCCCCTGCGCGGCCCCACGCTGCACTCCAGCGCAACCCCACGCTGCTGCGCCCCTGCGCAGCCCCACGCTGCACTCCAGCGCAGCCCCACGCTGCTGCGCCCCTGCGCAGCCCCACGCTGCACTCCGGCGCAGCCCCACGCTGCTGCGCCCCTACGCAGCCCCACGCTGCACTCCAGCGCAGCCGCACGCTGCTGCACCCCTGCGCAGCCCCACGCTGCACTCCCGCGCAGCCCCACGCTGCTGCGCCCCTGCGCAGCCCCACGCTGCACTCCAGCGCAGCCCCACGCTGCTGCACCCCTGCGCAGCCCCAGGTTGCTGCGCCCACGCTGCTACGTGTCTGCACAGCACCACGCTGCTGCGCCCCTGCACAGCCCTGGCTGCCGCGCCCCTGCGAAGCCCCACGCTGCTGCACCCCTGCGCAGCCCCACGCTGCCCTCCAGCGCAGCTGCACGCTGCTGCGCCCCTGCGCAGCCCCACGCTGCTGCACCCCTGCGCAGCCCCACGCTGCACTCCAGCGCAGCCCCACGCTGCTGCGCCCCTACGCAGCCCCGCGCTGCACTCCAGCGCAGCCCCACGCTGCTGCGCCCCTACGCAGCTCCACGCTGCACTCCAGCGCAGCCCCACGCTGCTGCGCCCCTATGCAGCCCCACGTTGCACTCCAGCGCAGCCCCACACTGCTGCGCCCCTACGCAGCCCCACGCTGCACTCCAGCGCAGCCCCACGCTGCTGCGCCCCTGCGCAGCCCCACGCTGCACTGCAGCGCAGCCCCAGGCTGCTACGCCCCTACGCAGCCCCACGCTGCACTCCAGCGCAGCCCCACGCTGCTGCGCCCCTACGCATCCCCACGCTGCACTCCAGCGCAGCCCCACGCTGCTGCGCCCCTGCGCAACCCCCGGCTGCCCTCCAGCGCAGCCCCACGCTGCTGCACCCCTACGCAGCCCCACGCTGCACTCCGGCGCAGCCCCACGCTGCTGCGCCCCTACGCAGCCCCACGCTGCACTCCAGCGCAGCCCCACCCTGCTGCGCCCCTACGCAGCCCCACGCTGCACTCCAGCGCAGCCCCACGCTGCTGCACCCCTGCGCAGCCCCACGCTGCACTCCAGCGCAGCCCCACGCTGCTACGCCCCTACGCAGCCCCACGCTGCACTCCAGCGCAGCCCCACGCTGCTGCACCCCTGCGCAGCCCCACGCTGCACTCCAGCGCAGCCCCACGCTGCTGCGCCCCTGTGCAGCCCCACGCTGCACTCTAGCGCAGCCCCACGCTGCTACGCCCCTACGCAGCCCCAGGTTGCTGCGCCCACGCTGCTACGCCCCTGCACAGCCCCACGCTGCTGCGCCCCTGCACAGCCCTGGCTGCCGCGCCCCTGCGCAGTCCCACGCTACTGCGCCCCTGCCCAGCCCCGGGCTGCTGCGTCCCTACGCAGCACCACGCTGCTGCGCCCCTGCGCAGCCCCACACTGCACTCCAGCGCAGCCCCAGGCTGCTGCGCCCCTGCACCGCCCGAGGTTGCTGCGCCCACGCTGCAGCGCCCCTGCGCAGCCCCGCGCTACTGAGCCCCTGCCCAGCCCCGAGCTGCTACGCCCCTGCGCAGCCCCACGCTGCCCTCCAGCGCAGCCCCACGCTGCTGTTCCCCTGCACAGCCCCGCGCTGCCGCGCCCCTGCGCAGCCCCACGCTGCCCTCGAGCGCAGCCCCACGCTGCTGCGCCCCTGCGCAGCCCCAGGTTAGTGCGCCCACGGTGCTACGCCCCTGCCCAGCCGCACGCTGTGGCGCCCCTGCGCAACCCCGCGCTGCGCCCCTGCGCAGCCCCGCGCTGCGCCCCTGCGCGGCCCCACGCTGTGCCCCTGCGCAACCCCGCGCTGCGCCCCTGCGCAGCACCGCACTACTACGCCCCCGCGCCGCCCCAAACCTTTGGGCCCCTACGCAGCCCAACGCTGCGCCCCTACGCAGCCGCACGCTGCCGCGCCCCTTCACGGCCCCATGCCGCGCCCCGGCGCAGCCCTACGCTGCTGCCCCCCTGCGCAGCCCCACGCTGCTGCGCCCCTGCGCAACCCCGCACCGCGCGCCCGCGCAGCCCCACGCTGCGCCCCTGCGCAGCCCAGCGCTGCTGCGCCCGTGCGCGGCCCCACGCCGTGCCCCTGCGCGGCCCCAGGCCGCGCCCATGCGCGGCGCCACGCTGCACTCCGGCGCGACCCCACGCTGCGCCCCTGCCCAGCCCCACGCTGCGCCCCTGCCCAGCCCCACACTACTGCGCCCCTGCCCAGCCCCACGATTCGCCCCTACTCAGCCCCACGCTGCGCCCCTGCGCAGCCCCACGCTGCTGCGCCCCTTCACGGCCCCATGCCGCGCCCCGGCGCAGCCCCACGCTGCTGCGCCCCTGCGCAGCCCCACGCCGCTGCGCCCCTACTCAACCCCGCACCGCGCCCCCGCGCAGCCCCACGCTGCGCCCCTGCGCAGCCCAGCGCTGCTGCGCCCCTGCGCAGCCCAGCGCTGCTGCGCCGCTGCGCGGCCCCACGCCGCGCCCCTGCGCGGCCCCATGCCGCGCCCATGCGCAGCCCCACGCTGCTGCGCCCCTTCACGGCCCCATGCCACGCCCCGGCGCAGCCCCTAGCTGCTGCGCCCCTGCGCAGCCCCACGCTGCTGCGCCCCTACGCAACCCCGCACCGCGCCCCCGCGCAGCCCCACGCTGCGCCCCTGCGCAGCCCAGCGCTGCTGCGCCCCTGCGCGGCCCCATGCCGCGCCCCTGCGCGGCCCCACGCTGCACTCCGGCGCGACCCCACGCTGCGCCCCTGCGCAACTCCGCGCTGCGCCCCTGCGCAGCACCGCACTACTACGCCCCCGCGCCGCCCCAAACCTTTGGGCCCCTACGCAGCCCAACGCTGCGCCCCTACGCAGCCGCACGCTGCTGCGCCCCTTCACGGCCCCATGCCGCGCCCCGGCGCAGCCCTACGCTGCTGCCCCCCTGCGCAGCCCCACGCTGCTGCGCCCCTGCGCAACCCCGCACCGCGCGCCCGCGCAGCCCCACGCTGCGCCCCTGCGCAGCCCAGCGCTGCTGCGCCCGTGCGCGGCCCCAGGCCGTGCCCCTGCGCGGCCCCAGGCCGCGCCCGTGCGCGGCGCCACGCTGCACTCCGGCGCGACCCCACGCTGCGCCCCTGCCCAGCCCGAAGCTGCGCCCCTGCCCAGCCCCACACTACTGCGCCCCTGCGCAGCCCCACGATTCGCCCCTACTCAGCCCCACGCTGCGCCCCTGCGCAGCCCCACGCTGCTGCGCCCCTTCACGGCCCCATGCCGCGCCCCGGCGGAGCCCCACGCTGCTGCGCCCCTGCGCAGCCCCACGCTGCTGCGCCCCTACTCAACCCCGCACCGCGCCCCCGCGCAGCCCCACGCTGCGCCCCTGCGCAGCCCAGCGCTGCTGCGCCCCTGCGCAGCCCAGCGCTGCTGCGCCCCTGCGCGGCCCCACGCCGCGCCCCTGCGCGGCCCCATGCCGCGCCCATGCGCAGCCCCACGCTGCTGCGCCCCTGCGCAACCCCGCACCGCGCGCCCGCGCAGCCCCACGCTGCGCCCCTGCGCAGCCCAGCGCTGCTGCGCCCGTGCGCGGCCCCAGGCCGTGCCCCTGCGCGGCCCCAGGCCGCGCCCGTGCGCGGCGCCACGCTGCACTCCGGCGCGACCCCACGCTGCGCCCCTGCCCAGCCCGAAGCTGCGCCCCTGCCCAGCCCCACACTACTGCGCCCCTGCGCAGCCCCACGATTCGCCCCTACTCAGCCCCACGCTGCGCCCCTGCGCAGCCCCACGCTGCTGCGCCCCTTCACGGCCCCATGCCGCGCCCCGGCGGAGCCCCACGCTGCTGCGCCCCTGCGCAGCCCCACGCTGCTGCGCCCCTACTCAACCCCGCACCGCGCCCCCGCGCAGCCCCACGCTGCGCCCCTGCGCAGCCCAGCGCTGCTGCGCCCCTGCGCAGCCCAGCGCTGCTGCGCCCCTGCGCGGCCCCACGCCGCGCCCCTGCGCGGCCCCATGCCGCGCCCATGCGCAGCCCCACGCTGCTGCGCCCCTTCACGGCTTCATGCCACGCCCCGGCGCAGCCCCACGCTGCTGCGCCCCTGCGCAGCCCCACGCTGCTGCGCCCCTACGCAACCCCGCACCGCGCCCCCGCGCAGCCCCACGCTGCGCCCCTGCGCAGCCCAGCGCTGCTGCGCCCCTGCGCAGCCCAGCGCTGCTGCGCCCCTGCGCGGCCCCATGCCGCGCCCATGCGCGGCCCCACGCTGCACTCCGGCGCGACCCCACGCTGCGCCCCTGCCCAGCCCCACGCTGCGCCCCTGCGCAGCCCCACACTACTGCGCCCCTGCGTAGCCCAGCGATTCGCCCCTGCTCAGCCCCGCGCTGCGCCCCTGCGCAGCCCCAAGCTGCGCCCCTTCAAGGCCCCATGCCGCGCCCCGGCCCAGCCCCACGCTGCGCCCCTGCGCAGCCCCACGCTACTGCACCCCTGCGCAGCCCCATGCCGCGCCCATGCGCGGCCCCGTGCTGCGCCCCTGCGCAGCCCCACACTACCGCGCCCCTGCGCAGCCCCACGCTGCGCCCCTGCTCAGCCCCGCGCTGCGCCGCTGCGCAGCCCCACACTACTGCGCCCCTGCGCAGCCCCACGTTACGCCCCTGCTCAGCCCCGCGCTGCGCCCCTGCCCAGCCCCACGCTGCGCCCCTGCCCAGCCCCGCGCTGCGCCCCTGCCCAGCCCCACGCTGCGCCCCTGCGCAGCCCCACGCTACTGCACCCCTGCGCAGCCCCATGCCGCGCCCATGAGCGGCCCCGCGCTGCGCCCGTGCGCAGCCCCACACTACTGCGCCCCTGCACAGCCCCACGCTGCGCCCCTGCTCAGCCCCGCGCTGCGCCGCTGCGCAGCCCCACGCTGCGCCCCTGCGCGGCCCTACGCTACTGCGCCCCTGCGCAGCCCCGCGCCGCGCCCCTGCGCGGCCCCATGCCGCGCCCATACGCGGCCCCACGCCGCGCTCCTCCGCGGCCCCACGCTGCACCCCTGCGCGGCCGCACGCTGCACCCCTGCGCGGCCCCACACTGCTGCGCCCCTGCCCCGCCCCACACGGCTGCGCCCCTGCACCGCACCATGCGGCGCCCCTGCGCAGCCCTGGCAGGGAGCAACCCCCCCCCCCCCCCTCAAGGAACGGCCGCCCTCGGGAGCCCTCGCCCAGCCCCCGGGGGCCTCCCGGGGTTCGCCCCCGAGCCCGCCCGGCCCTTCCACGCCCCCCCTCACCAGCCGCAGCCCAGAGGCCCGCCCGGTCTCCCCCGCGCCGGCCCACAACCACCAGGGACCCGGGCCCCGGAGCCCCGGTGCCCAGCCCCGCCCGCCCCTCCGGTATCGGTGGCGAGGCCCGTCCAGGTCCGGTTCGACCGCGAGGGGACGGCGTGGCGCTCCCCCCCGCCTCCACCAGGATACGCCCCCGTGGATGATGCTCGGCGGGATTCGTCCCCGCTGAGCGGGGTGCGGGCCCCACCGCCGACCACGGCCCCGCCGACACCTCGAGCGCCCCGGACTCCCCGGCCGACTTTGGCCAGCCCCGGCCGCTCCTCCGCCCGGTCGGCCGCACGGTGACGCTCTGCGGCTGAGCTCACTGCACCCCCGTCCCCCTCGCGCGCGCACCCCCCACCAGCCCACAGCCCCCCCCCCCCCCAACGTGCACGCCCACCCCATGGAGTGGGGCTCTCAGGGCCGCCGCCGACCACCGGCCGGTCCGCCTGCGCCGCCCCGCGGCCGCCACGGGCCCCGCACCCGCATGGCGCCGCCACCGCCTCGGCCGCACGCCGCTACCCACGCGCCCGGCCCAGGCCTCGGTCCCCAGGCCACGCTTCCAGCTAACTGCTGGTCCCGCGGCCCGCAGTGGGGCCCGCATCGAGCGCGCCGACGCCCTTGCACACGCGCCCCCCACGGACAGGCCTGCGCGGCGCGCGTGCCCCCGGCGCGCCCGCCGACCCGATGGAGTGGGGCTCTCAGGGCCACCGCCGGCCGCCGGCCGGTCCGCCCACACCGCCCCGCGACCGCCACGGGCCCCGCACCCGCATGGCGCCGCCTCCGCCTCGGCCGCCCGCCGCTACCCACGCGCCCGGCCCAGGCCTGAGACCCCCCGCCGGCCGTGCCGCGCGGCCTCCCGCACACGGGACACAGGGACGGGCACCAGGGGATAGACCATACATAGTTCCCGCCCCCTCCACCCCCCTTACTCCACCTCCGCACAGGACGTAGCCCCCTCCCCTGTAGCGGGGGAGTGGCGGCTGGAAGCGAGGGGAACGGGGGCCCCACAGGTCCCCGGACAGATGGTCCCTCCACCCCGCCCCCCATCCCGCCTCCGTTTCGCACAGGTCCGCAAGCCCTCCCCCCACGGCGGGGGAGGGAACCAGGGTCGCATGGGCAGGTGGTCCCTCTCACAGCGACGCGCGCCCCCAGGTAGCCACACCCTCCTCCACGCACACACACACCCCCCCCCACCACTCCACGGCGCCCCCCCCCCCCTCGGTCGTCGTCGGCATACGCCCGGCCAGCGTGACGCCGGCCGACTGCTCCCTTGGGCCCAGCCCAGGGAGAGCGTGTCTGGCAATTTCTCTCGCCGGCACGTGCTGGGTGCCCTCAACAACAACAACAACAACAACAATATATATACATATATATATATATATATATATATATATATATGTGTATATATATATATATATATATATACATATATATATATATATATATATATATATATTACTACACCCCTCTCCCCTTAAATTTAGCTAACAAGAAGCAAAGACAAGCAACAAGCAACAACAACAACACGTCTCCTTGTCGTTTTGGCCATTGCTCCGTCCCAGCGCTTTGGATCCTTTGCCCATGTACGCATCTTGGAGCCCAGGTGGTGCCCTTGCCAAATCCGAGTTTTGAGCCAAAAATCACCGGTGGCGGCCCGGGGCAGTGGCGCCAAGTCGGGAGGTGCCCTCCCAAATCTGCGCTGTTTTGGGCCAAAAACAGCCATTTTTCGCCCAAAACAGCCCTAGTAAGGGTTCAAAACAGCCAAACGAAGGCAAACGGCTGCTACACTCCACGTGCGGATTGACTTTCTTGTGGCCAAGGGGCCCTTGGTGCCCTCTAACTCCACGATATGTCCGAGAAACGGCCCAAAAAGGCGCCAAAAAGCCCCAAAAACTGCGCAATGTGCACCAACACCCTGAAACCAAGAACGGGCCATATCTTGGGCTACGTGGCTGAAAAACGAATTCCGAGGGCACCTAGTCCACCCGCAACCCCCCACTTTTTATGGTTTCCAAGCCTCAGAATCGCCCAACGAGACACGTAGACCCCCATACCAGTGGTCACTAGGTGCAGCCGGAGGGCCGGCCAGCCCAAGCACAGTGGGGGCCAACGGTGGGTCCACCAGGGTCCCCAGGGCGAAAAAAATGATTTTTTCCAAACTTGTTCCTAGACCATTTGGGATGCTCAAACAAGTGTTTTTAGGCCGTTTTGAGCCCGTGGTGGCGCGTTTTGGGCCATGGAAAATCCCAAAATGCCTTGAAAATGGGCCATTTTGGGACCAAAAATGGGTCAAAAATGGGTCAAAAAGGCGTTTTTCCAAAAATGAGCCCGGACCATTTGGGATGCTGAAACCAGTGTTTTTAGCCCATTTTGAGCCCGTTTTGACCGAGTTTAGCCCCTTCCACCACATGTATGCACCACTTTGTGCCCTTCGCACGCACCTTAGAGCCGTGTGGTGGAGCCACCTAGAGTTGGGAGAGGGGTGTAGAATGGAGGAGATATATATATATATATATATATATATATATATATATATATATATATATTACTACACCCCTCTCCCCTTAAATCTAGCTAACAAGCAACAAGCAAGCAACAAGCAAGCAACAAGCAAGCAACAAGCAACAAGCACTTCTCCTTTACGTTCTGGCCATTGCTCCGCCTCATCGCTTCGGGCTCTACCCTACTCCAGCGATCTTGGAGCCAAGGTGGTGCCCTTGCCAAATCAAATTTTATAGCCAAAAACTCAGCGGTGGCGGCCCGGGGCGGTGGCGCCAAGTCAGGAGGTGCCCTCCCAAATCTGCGCAGATTTGGGCCAAAAACAGCCATTTTTCGCCCAAAACGGCCCTAATAAAGGTTCAAAACAGCCAAACGAAGGCAAACAGCTACTACACTGCACGTGCAGCTTGACTTTCTCGTGACCAAGGGATCTCTGGTGCCCTCTAACTCCACGATGTGTCCGAGAAACGGCCCAAAAAGGCGCCAAAAAGCCCCAAAAACCTGCGCCATGCGCACCAACACCCCGAAACCAAGCACAGGGCGTATCTTGGGTTACGTGGCTCAAATCCGAATTCCGAGGGCACCTAGTCCACCCGCAAGCCCCAACTTTTTGTGGTTTCCAAGCCTCAGAATCGCCCAACGAGCCACTCAGACCCCCGTACCAGTGGTCACTTGGTGGAGCCGGAGGGCAGCCCGGCCCGCGCACGCTGGGGGCCAACGGTGGGTCCACCAGGGTCCCCGGGGCGAAAAAAATCATTTTTTCCAAAGTTGTTCCTAGACAACTTGGGATGTTCAGAGAAGTGATTTTAGCCCATTTTGAGCCCGTGGTGGTGCGTTATGGGCCACGGAAAATCCCAAAATGCCTTGAAAATGGGCCGTTTTGGGACCAACAATGGGTCAAAAATGGGTGAAAAACACGTTTTCCCAAAAGTGATCCTGGACCATTCGGGATGCTCAAACAAGTGGTTTGGACCCATTTTGAGCCCGTGGTGCCGCGTTTTGGCCCGCGGAAAATGCAAAAATTCCTTGAAAAGGGGCTGGTTCAACACCAAAAATGGCTCCAAACTGGGTGAAAAACGCAATTTTCTGAAAAGGTGCCAAAAAGCACCAAAATCTCCGCAATGTGCACCAACCCCCCGAAACCAAGCACGGGCCGTATCTTGGGCTACGTGGCTCTATCTATTTCGATCTCTTACAGGAACTTTTGATGGATCCCCCCCGGCGACCAGGCGCCGCGGGGGGTACAGTGAAACCCTGGCCGGGGGGCAGCCGGGGCCTGCTAGGGCCGCGCCCCCCGCGGCATTTGGAACGGCCACCCGCGGCAGCGGCTCCTGCGGGGGCTGTGGCAGCGGCGGGCAGCCGCAGCGTGATGCTTCTTTGGCAGCACGTGCAGTCCGGCGCCCAGAGTACAACTGGTGGGCAAGGTGCAGGTGCGGTGAAACCCTGGCCGGGGGGCAGCCGGGGCCTACCAGGGCCGCGCCCCCCGCGGCATTTGGAGTGGCTGCCCGCGGCGGCGGCTCCTGCGGGGGCTGTGGCAGCGGCGGGCGGCCACAGCGTGGTGCCAACCAGCCCGACGACGCCGCCGATAGAGGCCAGGTGCGTGCCTGCGACATGCCTGCGACGTGCCTGCGACTTGCCTACACAGTGTCCTGCGTAGTGTCCGAGGGGGAAAAGGGCAGGGGAGGGAGGGGGGGGCAGGGCGGGCGTAGAGGGACAAAGGCCGCAGGCGGGTGCAGTGCGACGTGCGTGCCACAAGCCCAGGGACCAGGGCACCAGGGGGCGGCAAGGTGAAGAGGGAGTGGGAGGGATGCCTCGCGTATTGCTCCGCGAAGTGTATGTCAGGGGGGTAAAGGGAGGACGGGGACAGGGGGACAAAGGGCCAGGGACCCAGGGGCATGGGAAGGGGGGCAAGGGAGGACGAGGGAGGGCGAGCAGACAGGGGGCAGGACAGGGCCAGGGGGCCGGGGCAGAGACGGAGGGCAGAGAGGGAGCGCTGCCACGCGAATTGCTCCGCATCGTGCTCGCGCTGGCCGGAGGGCAGAGGGACAGAGGTGGCAGGGCAGGGAAGGGGGCGTGCCACGGCGGCATGAAAGAGCAAACGTGGGGCAGGAGCAAAAAGGTGCCCCACATCCGAGCGAGCCGCCCGCAGCGCGCGGGGGCACTGGACAAGCCGGGGCGCCGCGGCGTGCTGCCACAAGGCAGTCCGCCCCCGAAGGTGCAGTGTCCTGCGTAGTGTCATGCAACGAGGGCCGGCAAGGACGAGGGAAGAGGGCACGAACAGGGCGAAAGAGGTAGGGCACTTAGGAAAAAGGCCACAGGCGGGTGCAGTGCGACGTGCGTGCCACTAGCCCAGGGACCAGGGCACCAGGGGGTGGAAAGGTGAAGGGGGAGAGGGAGGGATGCCACGCGTATTGCTCGGCGAAGTGTACGCCGGGGAGGTAAAGGGAAGACGGAGACAGGGAGACAGAGGGCCAGGGACACAGGGGCCTGGGAAGGGGGGCAAGAGAGGACGAGGGAGAACGAGCACACAAGGGGCAGGGCTGGGCCAGGGAGCGGGAGCAGAGGGGGGGAGCAGGGAGGGAGGGTTGCCTCGCGAATTGCTCCGCACCGTGCTCGCGCTGGCCGGAGGGCGGCTAGTGTGAGCGGACCAGGGGCAAGAACGACGAGGGTGCCCCGCAACCGAGCTGCCCGCCTGCGGCGAGCGGGGGCCCTGGACGTGCCGCGGCCGCTAGGCAGCGTGCCCCCGGAGGTATCGTGTGCGGTACAAGGTGCGTGCCACAAACCGGGAGCTCAGGACACCAGGGGGCAGCAAGGGAGAGAGGGAGTGGGAGGGTTGCCTTGCGCATTGCTCTGCACGGTGCACGCCGAGGGAATAGAGGGAGGAGGGGGACAGAGAGACAGGAGGCCGGAGACCCAGCAACCAGGGACGAGGGGCAGGGCAAGGTGAGGGAGGGCGAGCGGACAGGGGGCAGGACAGGGCAGGGGGGCCGGGGCAAAGAGGGGGGCAGAGAGGGAGCGCTGCTTCGCGAATTGCGCCGCACTGTGCTCGCGCTAGCCGGAGGGCAGAGGGTCGGAGATGGCACGGCAGAGAAGGGGGCAACATGGTGCCCCACAACCGAGTGAGCCGCCCGCGGCGCGCGGGGGCTCTGGGCAAGGCGGGGTGCCGCGGCGTGCTGCCACAAGGCAGCCCGCCCCCAAAGGTGCAGTGTGCTGTGTGCCTGCGTAGTGACAAGCATCGAGGGCCGGCAAGGACGAGGGAAGAGGGCACGGGCAGGGCGAAAGAGGTAGGACACTTAGGAGGCGAGCGAAGGCCGGACAGCCGGAGCAGAGAGAGGGAGCGACGAGGGAGGCAGGGGCATTGCTCAGCACCATGCGAGCACTGAGGGCGAGGGAGGGAGCAGAGGGGGCAGGGTAGGGGATAGTTGCCATGCGTCGTGTCGTGCGCCGTGCGCGTCCTGGCGACTACCGCCAAGGGGCAACGGCGGCTGGAGATCCTGGGGTGCGGAGCCCCTACCGTGGAGGAGGGCTGGAAGCCCCAAAGGAGAAACCCCCCCCCCCCCGCTGCAGCCAAGTGCCGCACCCCGTGCTTGCGTCGTGCTTGCGTCGTGCCTGCGACATGTGTGCAACGAAGGGACGACGACAAGGGCGCCCCCCCCCCCACACACCTCCGCCCCCCCGGGGGTGCGCACGCAAGGTAGGAGGGGCGACGACGGGTGACACACGGCAGGCCCCCCCCCCCTGCAGAGGGACAAGTGCCGCGCCTCGTGCCTGCGCCATGCTTGCGTCGTGCCTGCGACGTGCGTGCTACGAAGGGAAGACGACAAGGGCGCCCCCCCCCCCCCACACACACCTCCGCCCCCCCGAGGGTGGGGGATGCAGGTAGGGGGGGGCGAAAAGCGCCCCCCCCCCCCCGAGGACAAAGCGGCAAGGTGGGGAGGCAGCGGAGAGAGGGTGCGGGACGGACCACACGACCGTGCCCGTAGGAAGCACGCGCCGTGCAAGCCCCAACGGGGGGGGCACCGGGGGAGCGAACGCAGGGTAGGAAGGGCGATGACGGGAGCCACACGGCTAGCCCCCCCCCCCCCCCCTGCAGAGGGACAAGTGCCGCGCCTCTTGCCTGCGCCGTGCTTGCGACGTGCTTACGCCAGAGGACGGACAGCGAGGACGCCCCCCCCCCCACCCCCTTCTCCCCCACCCACCCAAGAAAGGGGCGAGGACAGCACGGAGACGGCGAGGGGACATGGGGGGGGGCAGAGGACAGACCGAAACGCTGGGGGGAGAGACGAGTGGCGAGCGGTGGAGGTAAAAAAAAAAAACCGCCGAGTTGGCCAGCCAAGTTGTCGTGAAGGGTGCCATCGAGGCTTACCGTGAGAACGATGGTCCATTCGGTGGACGGGACCTTGATCTGGTGAACCCTAGTGGCAGGCAATTTGACCCTCTGGGTTTGGCCGAAGACCCTGACACGGCTGCCGAACTGAAGGTGAAGGAGGTCAAGGAGGGCCGAATGGCTATGCTCTCCTTGTTCGGCAACTATGTGCAGGCTGCCGTCACCGGCCAGGGCCCTGTTGAGCACTGGGCCTCCCACAATGCTGATCCGTTCGCGGTGAACGGGTTGACCCTTGAGCAAGCCGGCCAGTACACGCCGTCTGTGGCCAAGTTCACAGATGCTGGGAAGCAGAAGGAGCCCCAGGTGGATTTGTCGGACTGGTGTGGTCCTCACCGCAAGAGGTGGTTGGGCCCCAACGCTGCGGACAGCAACGTCCCAGACTACTTGACCGGTGAGTACCCTGGTGACTACGGTTGGGGCAGCGCTGGGCTTGCTGCAGGCCCCAAGGCCTTCGAGCCAGCACGTGGGTAGCAACGCCATCTTCAATCTCGTCTTGTGCCCATGCTTGCTGCTTTGTTTCTTGGTTGCTGCAGTGCTGCACCCCTAGGAGTTGTGCTTGCTTGTTGCAGTGCTGCAGCTCTGCCATGCCTTGACCCTTACCCCCGGCGAACAAACGGGCCAGCGCTCGTCGCCGTTGCTAATGCTAACGCTCTGCAGTTGCCACTGCCCCCAAAGCCTGGTTGGCCGGTATCCCCGGTCCTCTGGGTCCTCCGTCAAGCTGTGGGCCACCTCAGGCAGCCCTGGGACCCACGGGATCGAGCAAGGCAGGAACCACCTGTCGGTGCGAGATGCCCGGTAACACCAGTAGACGGCGTGATAAGTGGTTATGACTATGACTATGACTATATATATATATATATATATACATATATATATATATATATATATATATACATATATATATATATATATATATGTATGTATAAGCTTGCTTTGTTTTCCTTTGTTTAGCTTTGTCTTTGGTGTGGCAGCACCCCGGGTACGGTGCCATGTTGGGGTTGCTGTTGGCTCACTTCGCGCCATAGAGAGAGCAGTGCGCTGATGGCACTGCTAGGAAATATTGCATATATTGCAAGTATGTATGTCCCTTCCCCTCTGTGCAGGCTGGTGGGGAATACTAGAGTCCAGGCAAAACAGAAGTGGGGTACATGAAACAAGAGGTGCGGCGCTGCAGTTCTGTTTCAGTTTCTCTTGTTGGTCTGGCTCAATGATTTCATTGTCTTTGTTTTCTTTTTGCAATGGCAAACGTCGCCGGCCATGGTCAACAAAGCGATACAGTGTTGCTCTTTCTTTTTCATTAAACGCGCTCCTTGCACGGGGTTTTTTTTACAGCTGTACATGGTTGAACCAAGGAACCAAATTGCTCCTTCTTTCTTTCGCTTTCTTTCTTTTCCATGACAAAGGTTAAGAGGTCACATTGAAGGTTAACAGGTCGAACTCGGATAGTGATGGAACAAGTTAATACGGTTAACTAATGGTTATATAACTTTGTGCAAACATTGTTAAAAGCCTGTCCTTTCTTTGTATAGCGTATTTTTAGCTTTAAACAACTTTACATTCCTTGTGTGTGCCCTTCATAAAGTTCGTATTTTGTTTCCCGATGCCTGCTCGCGCATCAGCCCATTTGTGTAGCAAATAAGGTTAGGGTTGTTGACCATATTTTGCAAACTTTTTCCATCTACATAGTGTCTGCAAGCCTTAAGAAAAGCATAATTGCATAAAGAGGTACATTGCTCGGGATTCGTTTTCAACGGATAGGCATAAAACGTTGAGCGAGAACTCTGCACTGTCTTTTGTTGCTGTTGTTGCTTCATTTACATTGACTAAAACTTCTGACGTCAATGCAAATTCACGGCCCTTTGCTCACTGCATTGTAATCACACAACCCGGAAAGCTGGTAGTTTGCCTGAGTGTTTATTTACAAGATTGTTTTCATGCATACTTCATATGCTTTCGTCATACCATAGTGGTCAGCAATTCGGTGCAACTATGATTCCGGCCCGGGCGCAATGCCGGTCTTCATGGGTGCCAGATTGCTATAGCTACATTTTGTAATAAATTGGGGCATTTGGGCCGCTCGGAAGCTTCTTGGAGGAACTCTACAAGACCTCATAGAGCTTCAAGATCCTAAGATACTAGGATATTTACTCATATTTGGCTCATATATCAAGCCTATAGCTTACTGCTAGAGTCTACTGCTCTTAGGTACACCAAACAGAGCAGAGATCTATATTACATTAGTAGCCATACATGAATAATCACATTCCATATGCTTATAATGTGATTTAATCATGTTTTATGCCATTTTAGAAGGTTCTAATGTATTAGAAGCTATTTTGAAGCTATTTAGAAGCTTCAGAAGGCCTGTCGCGATTGTCGGCACCTGCTGTCGCCGACAGTGATTTACGTAATGTTGACAAGGCCTTTGACAGGATAGACTACTCAGAAAGTTGTTAAAATATAGGTTTTATTGCCTTTTTAATGAGATTTTAATGCTACATTAATTTTCCTGTTATTTAGGCATGTGAACCCGTATTACTGGACCAGCCAGTTGGTCCAGCTTGATATTCGTCAAGATCTTCGTCTTCTTGCTGTTGCCTGTGTCCTGTACTTGCCAACAATTTCAATTGTAATGGGGAACATTTAAAACAATTTGATTTTTAAGTGCAAGACAAGGAAAATGGGTTTTCTATATGCACCCAAGCACAAGCATATGACAGTCCAGTAATCTGAGTTCGAGCAGGACGACGACGACGAGGACGAGGCGCAGAAGCTGGGCCAGCGTACGCTGTTCCATAATGGTGAGTTCCTTGCTTGAATTTAATGAAAAGTTGGAGAAACTTTGAAGATTTGAAGATATACTTCCAATTACGTTTACAAACCCTCAAAATTACCTTGAAAATTGGGAGAGCGCAGCTTTACGCACGCTGCAGCCACGACGACGACGAGAAGGACTTCGAAAGACGACGCTGTGGGCTTCTGGAGCCTCCAACAAGTTCAAAAGTATGATTTTTTTCGAAGATATTTCAGTGTCATGAAAGACTACTTTGAGTTACTTAAGAATACCCTAAAAAGTGGTCAAAACAAGTCGAAAATCGTGGAGATCTTGGGCTACGCGCTGCTAGGCGACGTGAATGAGCGCTGGAGGACTTCGACAACGCGCTTTCAAGGCGCTGCAGACTGCTGCAGCCTTGTGATTTTCAGTTTTGAAGTGTAGCATAGCATACCTTTGATGTTTGTGTTGTTGCATTTCATTGCCTCATTGCACACGGCCTTCGGTTGCCCTGTGTCAAGGATTCACGCGCTTTGACGCGCTTTTCTAGCTGCAGGCGTGTCGCCAGTAGCTTGTCGATTTCCCACCATCCCTTCCCCTTCAAAGTTATGTTTTCATTAAGGTTTTTCACTAACTTTTGATGTTCCAAAAGGCCCAAAATGTCGAAAATGGCCTACACTATTTTACGGGTAACTCGACGCCATTGGCGCAAATCACGTCAACGAAAGTGTCATTATAAACTAGAGAGTGCTGGCTTTCAAAAGGCGTTTTCATCTTGTTTTCATTCAACAAGGGCTATTTTCTGTGATTTTTTCAAGATGACCCATGAATCACTTTTTGCCCAACCCTCTAAAAAACCCCAAAATGACATTTGGTGTTTTACGCGTATCTTCGCGCCACTGCGCTGAAAAAATTTGAACCAAGCATATATGGAAAGTAGACAGCAAGATGCTTCTATTCCATGTTTCACTTTGTTGGAATCAATTTTTTTTACTATTTTTTTCCATCCCCAACAACTTCACCCATGAACCACACTTGGAAAACCCTCAAAAGTGCCTTTTGAGCTCCTTTCATATCTCCAAGAAAAAAAAGGTTTGAGGTTTGATATTATTTTTCTAAACAACACTGAAGTATGTGCTTTCTAACCCTGAGTCCCTTTCATTTTAGAAAAATGGGAATGGCTATGGTAAAAATGCAACTACTTACCACACAAACCACTTGGTGAAAAATCATGAAAAATGGTTTGGGAGGTTTATTCATTTCTCTGGGACCATGGTGAGTTCGAACCTGAACCACGGTGTTTTACAAACACTGGAGCATAGAGTTTCGAAAACATGTTTGCTTTGAATTTCGGTGGTCAAGAATGGAATTTTTCCATGGTGGTCAACTTAGTGCATGATAGCATGTTCTCACACTTTTGGTTCTTGATGCTATAAGAAAAATACATTTCTCAGAGCCTGTGCTGAGTTGAACAGTCATCAAAGCTGTTTCAGAAAGGTAATGGTGTCTGGTTTGCAAATATATGATCCTTGGATTTTATTGAAGATGGGATGACAATGAAAAAGTTCAATTTCTTAATGTTTTCTTTATGGTTTTTCAGCATGTGTTACATGTGTCTCCCCCCAACTTCTATTTCTCTGAACTTATGATGAGTTGGGGCAACATCAAAATTCGAAAACCTGAGGACATGCCCTACACAGTTCGGATTTTCTTTTTCTGACATCTCAACAACATAGTACAGAAAAACGGTGCAAAAGTTGGGCATTTTCAAGAAAAAACAGGTTTGTACATCATTGCTTTGCAAAACCATTCGCGAATCTTTGGTCTTCTAACCTTGAATCATTGTATGATATTGCAGTTTGTGATTGTTTGCATCAGTTTTGATTCATTCTCACTAGGCTTAGCCTAGGTAGAGAGGTAGATACCTGAGAATTACTTTAGACACACAATAAATAGTGAAACATTTTGTTGTTTTTTTTTCGGCCACAAAACAAACTTGGCCACAACCATTAACAGACCGTTTGCCACCGCCACATTCACCGTCCTATCCGCTCGGAGACTCCTCCGAACCGAGGGCCCTGATTACAGGGTACCCGATGGTGCGTAGGGCCAACGAGTTGGACATTGTCCCGGTAGCCGCGCAGACGGAGTTTGGGCCGTGCGGTGAAATAGGGCACCGAGGACGAGGGTGGAGAAGGACGGGTGTGAGCGGAAGGCGGAAGAGAAGACTCAATGCAGGAGCACCCAAGTGAAACATTAAAAGATCGCACTCGACCAAACCATTTGCATTGACCTCTCTCTGGGTCTTTGTGACCATCCTTCAATGAGAGAGGTTGGTGGTGGTACATGGCCGCGGCAGAAGCTTGCAACACTTACTTACACTTACTTAATTACTCTAGCTAGCTAGCTAACTAGCTAGTATAGGAGATGCATTGACTTTTGTGGTATCATAGCCCTAATGTTAACGGTGGAGTTCAACTCAACTTAATGTCTCTGGTCCTCCCCCTGTAGGGCAGGGTGGTGAGGAGAAATGCCGCAAGGCGCTGGTACTGTAATAGAGGTAACCATTCCAGTAGGTGCAGGCCGGAATGTTAGTGTGTGACCATTTAACTTCTTTTCATCCCTTTACCTTTGACCTGAGGTGAGTGCTGGGCACTGGTTACGGCCTACGGTTGCCCTAACCAAAACCACTGCCGGCCTACGCATACACACGGCCTACGGTTGCCCTGTGTTGCATTGGCTTCCCACGTAGACGCACGGCCCACGGTTGCCCTGTGTCGCATTGGGATGTGCTGAGCTTGTACGGCCTACGGTTGCCCTATAAGTCTCAGTCTTGGTTTTTGCTTTTTGGCCTGCTGTGTGTATTACATCATCCATTGTTTCATTTGAGGACAATTGCATTTGAGCTAGGAAGTGATTTGTCCTCATTTCACTCTACCATGCACCTCATCCTTCACTGCATGGCCGTCAAGGCAAGCGTTTGACTAGTGACGTATCATACTCTCCATTCGGATTGCATTTCATTCATTTCGCTCGATAAGGTCACGCATCCTTTGCATTTCACTTTGCAAATCTTACATTTCATACTTATTGCATTACTTCCTTATTGCAAGGGCTTCTCCATAACGCTCAACATGCAATATGGTCCGTAATTGATCTGCCCTACGTAGTTCTATGAGCACCTTTGCTCAATAGACCCCGAGTTTTGGTTCGACGACGAACAATCAATTGGTATCCCCTCACCTTTTGTTGCTTAACTGCAAGTTGTGAGGAATGAATCTCTTTTTCCAACCCTCGCGATCATTGACCTAGGTCATTTGGTCTAAAGAGCTAGTTTATCCTCAAATTTGCTACCGAACCACTGCGGGTACATTCCGCTTCGTTACCTTTCGCTAGATCGCCTGGTACAGCTTCAATCACCGGGTTTGAGAGTGCTCAATTGAGTGTCCGTAGATCACATCACATCACATTCTCCATCACATTCTCTATCACCCCCAACAAGACCATTAGACGCATGACAGACCCAATTAGATTTTTCACACATTCCCTCCCTCATCACACGACACATACAACACACACACAACCACCTACCATGAGTCATTTGACTCTTCCCTTTATTTGTTTGGATATCGCACTCTGAGGAATTGCTGTAGTACCACTTCCATCAAGTTTTTGTCTACGAGCCAACATGTAGGTCACTTCCTTCGTGTAGATAGTTAGTGTCCGCTTATAGCCGACATTGGTCTCACCTCGCCACATCTTTGTTGTGTAACACAAGTGAACAAGTTTACGTTTGGTCACTACGCCTGTGACTTGGCTAATGCATTCCGCGGTGTGTTAGTGAAGAATCCTACGCCGGTAGCCACCGAGACCAAGCGGTGCACTACGGTAGGCTCATTGAAAAGGATTATTGAAAGATGGTGAATGCCTACAGTGTATAGGATTCTACCCTCGCGCGGGTAGATAGCTACTTTCCATGCAATTGGATAGACCCCTTCTCTTGCGGTAGAGATAGATGACGGAGTTAAGCTCCATGAGGATAGCCTGAATCCTGGAATTCAGTTGAGCGGAATGCATTCATCATGTAGGAAGACAGGCCCCCGCACGGATGGCTTTGTACAACCATCTGCTGGGCAAGGGGCTCGCCATTGATTGGTCTTCCGGTAAGGTACAGAACACACTTTGACTACGACAAGCATTTTTTGGAGATTTACTACTTCTACTTGTCTCAGACAACAGACCATTCATTCCGCTTATATGAGGCAGTAGCGATCCTCCAATCTCGCTTATAGGGGCAGTGGCGACCCTCCAGTCGGGTAGGATGTAGGCTTGCTTTCGAGCTAAGCGGTCCGTCCAGGAAAGAGCCCACCTTTCCGACGCCTTGACTACTCACCTACTTCGTTTCAGAACAACCCGAGGGGACCAACCCACCCCTACCCGTAAACCCATCCCCTACATTCACACACAATTCATTGGTTTTTGTCATCTTTAGCACTTACCACAACCCATAAGGTAAAGTAGCCAGTTACTGTACCAAATCAATGCTACTGAAATTATAGGCCGCAATTAAAGCTGGCAGCTATAAATTGACAATGCTTTAGGTCAAATCCTGAAGTTTTAAAATGCTTTTGGTTCAATATGCAAAATCTAACTGGTACAGGAGAAATCGGTGCCAGACGGGGCCGCGCAGAGATCACGGGATCGCGGTCGCGCCTGTTTCTGTGCCAACAAAGAAGAGAGAAGATCTCAGGTATTTTACGACAAAATTCATAATGAATTAGACAGAAATCTTCGAAATTAATTTTTCTCTGGATGAATGTGTTCAGATGCGTGACAGCAAAAGAAGGGCGCGCCAGTGGATTGCGGAGGTAACAAAAAAGAAAACACGAAGCACAGGAAGCACGCGCCAGAAGACCGCGGTCCCGAAGCCTCCCTCCCAGGTCCTATACATCCTTCCACTATGGGAAAAGCCGTCAGACATGGAACGCGTCGCCGTCGACTGCCTTATCAAAGCCAGGAGCGTTCGCAAGGGTGCGACTGAGTTGGGAGTCCACCGCCAGACCCTAACTGACGCCATGGGGCGAATGAGGTGTGCTGCGTTACCTGTAACGCAGTGTGAAAGGGCGCCGCGCAACCAACAGGACGCGGCGCGCAAGAGAAATCAAGCTTTGTCCTCTTTGCTGCAGTCGCTACGAGCCGTGTGAGGTGAAGAGGGGCCCAAAGCCCTGTCTGGTGGAGTTGCCCTTGACAACCTGGATGGATGAGTGTGCCGATCAAATGGTGTGCCCTACACTGACTAAGATCAAAGATGAAACTCAAGCCATGGCAGAAAAGAAAACCGGTGTGCAAAAACCAGCGCTCCCTTGTAAGTTTGGTAAGACATGGTGGAAACTGTTTAAGGGTCGCAACAGTGACTTTGTTTCAAGACTTGCTCAAAATGTTGAATCGCAGCGTGCCTCTGCCCGTTTGAGCCCCCAGCAGTGGACGAAGTTTTTTAATAATCATTTAAAGCCAGGTTTAGAAAAAGTTGCCTGTAACCCCTGCCACATCTGAAACGCGGATGAGTCAGGGTTTTTTCGACAGTTCACCACCGTGGGACAGCGTGTGTGGGTGAGGAAGGGAAGAAAAACTCTGGCGCGACGCCGTGGCTGGTAGCGGCAGCACATCACCGCCATAGTTGCTGTCAATAGTCAATGCACAGGGCCAGGCCACAAAACAAGCACTCCTATGGAACACAAAAAAAATAAGAGGCGAAATGTTCCTCCGTGCACAGTGCCCAGTGACACTGAAAGGAACGCCTAATGGGTGTTCCTCTCAAGAGGTCTTCCTGGAGTGGGTGGAAACAGTACTCGTGAAAGAAACACAACCACTATGTATATTAGCTACCAAAGTAGTTGTCAGTGTCTTTGGGGTGGAAAGTGTTTGTCAACGCGGACCACCGAAACAAAATGAACCCGGATCGGCCTGATAAATGGTGCAACAACAGTGCATTGGCAGTGCTGTGAAAGGGATTGACAGCGCAAAGGAAAAGGTACCACCTTGCCCAACGGCAGTAAGGCTACCACAACTTTTCACAAAAAAAAGTTTTGGAAAAAAAAATTTGAAAAAAAATATTTTTTTCCAAATTTTTGGTGCATGAAAAACGGGATATATACGCAGAAAAACACATTGCTAGGCAAAGAAACATGGTTTTCCTTTCGGCATGGGATACAAATAGGTGATGCTAAGGCGTTGGCACTATGAAAAGGAGTTTCACGGGCCTAGCGGACCTCATTTCCAACAAACATCCAAATTTTGCCTGATTTCTTGGTAGGGGCAAAAAAAGGCAAAGTTGTTATAGGGGCCCCCTAGGAGCTTGCTTGACCCAAACTTGTGTTAGACAATCGGATTTAGGTGCAACCAAGCATACCCCAATAATAAGGTACCCTTTAGTATTGCTAAATCCTACAATAAACACTAAGTTTTCATCTGGAAAGTGTGAAAAACTTATGGTGGTACAACAACTAGTGCCTGGTACAAAAACTGGCTCCTTTACCTTACACCTTCGTTCTCTGAATTTACATGATCAACACACTTCTACATTTTCGCGCTTTCGTGCAAATTATTTACATTGGTGATTTAAGTCATTTAGGACATATCTACACAAATCAGTATTCCCACTAGCTTCATATCGTATTAGATTACTGTGTGCTATGTTCTGGAATGCCATGGTGCATATGTTGCATACGTTGGAGTGCAAAGCATATTACCGTGATGAAATATTGATTCTTTTGTACATGATTTCTAGGCATGATAGGTGACCGATGTTTCAGCTTTGTGTAATGATAGCTAGAAGGTATGAGTAAAAGGTCAGTAATGAAGAACTATATCTTTCAACGCCTTCTTGGTTGAAGTATTAGTATAAATCCCCATACCCCCATACGGATCAATCCTTGAATGACCTTGACCCAAGGATACAAAGAGCAGATCCGGGTCAGATGAGTTTTTCAGATTTGTCTCATTGTGACTGCCACCACCCACTAAACTAATCAAGAGTTACTCATTACTGATGCTTGCCTCGCTTTCTGAGTCCATGTAATGCAGGCCAAGAAACCCATTGCAGGTACCGGAATGCATCCAGCCGGAGCATTCGGGGTTGGTGCCAAGCGCCCATTGAGTAAGGTGGTATATCCTCTCTATGGATGACGCAGACCAAGTCATGTCAATAGACAGCTTGGGCAGAGCTTAACCCGGTTTAACCCCACATGTTGTATTTCATTCTCATTTGTGATTGATTTTCTGTATAGCTCATTGTAATTTATACGTCTGCATCCAGGTGTATTACCCTTACCGTCAATTTTTGCCTGAAGATTTAGGTTGTCATTGTTCATACTTTGTATGCCAGCTTTTTGCTTAGTGTTTTTCATGTTTCATTTTGTAGCCCTACTTTACGTACTTGAGACTTAGGAACTTTGCCCTCTTAGATAGAGATATATCTTTACCTCTGGGAAGGGGGTAGTAAGACACTACATTGGACACTCAGAACATTCAATATGAGCGTTCCTTACGCCCATACCCCTCCTTATGTTAAGATTGTTCGCTTGTCTTGAACATTCTTAAGTGAATGTGCATCAAGCTTAGGAAGGGGGTGTAATAAGTTTGGGCAATTGGGCCTCTCGGAAGCTTCTTGGAGGAACTCTACAAGACCTCATAGAGCTTCAAGATCCTAAGATACTAGGATATTTACTCATATTTGGCTCATATATCAAGCCTATAGCTTACTGCTAGAGTCTACTGCTCTTAGGTACACCAAACAGAGTAGAGATCTATATTACATTAGTAGCCATACATGAATAATCACATTCCATATGCTTACAATGTGATTTAATCATGTTTTATGCCATTTTAGAAGGTTCTAATGTATTAGAAGCTATTTTGAAGCTATTTAGAAGCTTCAGAAGGCCTGTCGCGATTGTCTGCGCCTGCTGTCGCCGACAGTGATTTACGTAATGTTGACAAGGCCTTTTGACAAGATAGACTACTCAGAAAGTTGTTAAAATATAGGTTTTATTGCCTTTTTAATGGGATTTTAATGCTACATTAATTTTTCTGTTATTTAGGCATGTGAACCCGTATTACTGGACCAGCCAGTTGGTCCAGCTTGATATTCGTCAAGATCTTCGTCTTCTTGCTGTTGCCTGTGTCCTGTACTTGCCAACAAGATCAATTGTAATGGAGAACATTGAAAAAAAATTTATTTTTAAGTGCAAGACAAGGAAAATGGGTTTTCTATATGCACCCAAGCACAAGCATATGACACATTTAGCAATCATGTCAAGATTTCTTTTTTGAACTTCAATAATTTGACAGTCTATATGCATGTATTCATATTAACAATCGAAGCGCAATTGCCAGCTTCAGCTGCAAACCATTGGCATATTAGTTGGTGATGTTACCTTAAGATGTGAATTCCAAAAACTAAAAGGTGGAGAAGAGACTAGAAAGCCTACCACCGCAAAAAAAAAAATAGGTGTCACCAAGTACTGGACATGATTTTTTGAAATTTATCAGCATAGTCGGTTATTTTGATATCTAGTTCAAACTAGTTAGCGGGATTCGGTACAAATGGTTGTGCATCAATACAGACGTGTATGAAGCTCGTTTTTTGCTTATTCCTCAGCTTGATTTTCCATGAATGCATTGGCGAACTGATGTGCTGACAATTGAATGAGCTACCTCCCACGTTGGAAACATTCCTAAGAATCCGGCCATGTAAAATAGAGCGGGACAAATTTGCAGCCATTCCATATAAACCCCACCCTCCAAATAGCGTACCCCCCCCAAATAGTGTACCCCCCCAAATAGTGTACCCCCCTTGGCTTAATAAGCGTTTTACCAAATACTCTACCCCCTTTTCATCACATACAGGCAAACGAAACACAAACAGATTCAGGATACGGTCTCAACACCACGGCACAGTAGCTCACTTGAAGAAAGTGGTGATTGTGGTTTGCCTCTTTACATTGGAGGCACTGGTGGCTGATATTGTGGCATCCCAAGCATCGGCCACTGCTTTGGTTACTAGCACACGCTTTTCTGAGGCAAAAGAGAAGGCATAGGGAGTTGAGGGTGAGGGTGTAAGCGAAACACCCAATTAGTGTACCCCCCCAAATAGTGTACCCCCCTGGCCCTATTGAGCGTCAGGCAAATACCGTACCCCGGGGTATGTTATTGGGGGGGGGGGGGGGTTAGTGTTAGTGCCGCACCTAGGGCAGCGACTTTTGAGACCGACCAAAGGCATTATCAACAGTGAAGAGAGGTTCACGGGGACCTCACAACTGCTCACACCGTCGTTCAATGGCATGAATTTCTTTTTGGGTATCTTGTTGCGAATCACGGATGGCACGTCCATGATGAATGTCAGGTTGAGTCACAAAGTCACACCGATCCCACTCACCAGTCTCTACATTGAGCTGCTGCCTTTGCAATTTTTCATGCAATGCCATCTTTAGCATGGTCTCGTGGTTTTCAAACGTTGGCGCAGCCCAATGCTGAAGTTCGTCCACCTCACACATTTGGAGACCTTGAAGAAGCAATTGGGCATGAAATTGAGCAGCTATCATCTCGCGTTCTTTGACAGACATGAACACCAAAAAGATATCAACAGTGCCGCCACACCACGACGCCCAGCGCAAATACGCCCAGTGTCTCATGCTGGCATGTTGACATCCGATGCAAATGCAACCTTGCGTCTCTTTGCCGCTCGTAGAACAGATGACATGATACAATTAAGCTCTGTAGCAGCCAAAAGCTTCAACTATACACGCAGCGATGCAGTCCTGTGTTTGAAGCCAATACAGTCACGTAGAAGCCTTCTCTCTGCCCCCCCCCCTCTCCTAGTGGCGGAACTAAATTTATTTACATCACTTCAGCTTTTGGTTTCACTATTTTTTGACATGCCTGTTAAGTTCACCAATTAATGTGAAATTCAATAGCCAAGTCTTCTCAGTTGTAGCCAGCTTCTCGCCTAACCGAATGGGGCACTAGAGATCAATAGATGCTTCTGCGCAATGAACGTAGTTGAGTATTTGCTCGACAATTGATGCACCCGAACAGAAAAGAGACAACAATCCCAAAGGCTAGTCTGTGGGACAAAAATGTAAATTGCTTATTCTTCTGAGTTTTTATTCGGAAACTTTGTTGTTTTGAGTATGTAAATACAAATTCAGCTTGCAAACCGAACAATAGCTTCAGTTTTTTGCATTGATTGCCTAATAATTATAGTCCCAGTTCCGCTGCTAATGCAAAAGCAGTGAACAGTAGCAGTGTGCCATTGTTGGCCCAACAAATGGTCATTTTACGGCAACCTCACTGGCAATGGCGCAGGTTGCATGCTGCACTGTTGACCTTCATCAATGTGTGGTGTTACCTCTGGTTCAAAAAGATGGTCGTCATTGCTTGGAATGGTGATGGTCAGCTGTCCCGGGCCCTCAAATTGTCCTTGTTTGGTTGGCCAGCTTACTGCATACAATCTTATTGGTACCCTTTTATCTAGGGGCATGGAAACCAGTCAGCTGTAGATAGGTGCAGCATTCTCTTGACTGTTGGCACGTGCCTTTGCTCAGCCATAATAATTATTGTTGTTGTTATTGATAATTGTCCATAATCCATCATTGTTTTTGCAGATTCTCCTAGCGCTCAAGTTTCTTTTGAAAACTGTTGGGACTTGAATATCAAAATATGTTTTGGCTGATAAGCATCTGTACCTGTAACAATCATCTCAAATGAAACGTTTTGGGCATCTGTCCATGTAAAAACGGTTTGAAAATAGTGTGGGAGACATGCAAAACACGCAAAAGCCATGGAAGCAGATGGTGGGGCACAACAGGCCTGAACCAATTGTGTGCCCATGCAATGTGGATTGCTGCAACCTTGTGTGCAAAATGTAAAATGAAGCTGAAAATGAATCAATACATGAAACATTGGGGGGGCCTTCAGGCAATGACTGGTGAGGAAACTAAGAGAAATTCTAAGCTTGACCTGATTTTTGACAGCAGAGTCCCCATCAACTTCGATAGATGGACACACTATTGTGATCAACCAAGGAAGGAAGCCGATGCAATAAAAGAGGGCAAATATCGAACAAGCAGAGAGCTGGGTATTAATGAACAGCAATTAGCCAGCAAGAGATGGCGCTTGGCTGATAATCGACAAATCTTGCATGGCAATTGGCCAACAGCAGTTGGCTCGTAAGGTCTTCAGCAGAGATTGTTGAGAATCACGCCACGAGATTGCACCCTTGCGGAGTGTTGTCACAGGCAGATAATTGCACAAGACGGAACGGCATACCTGCATGACACATCTGGTGCAATCAAGATTCAATCCACGTCAATTGCTGGACAGTCAATGGGCACACACTCCTTGGATGCAACGGCTTATCTTATCTTATCTTTGAATCCCTTGATGCGCCAAGATGGGACTCTCTCCAAAGCCAGCAGGGCTAAAAGCATGAGTAGTTTCTGTGATGGAAGCAGGGGTACTGCACTGGTACTCGCACTCCGAATGGTTGAGCGAGCAAACAGCTTTGCCAATTGCTAAATGCCACATCACGTGTGCTTTTCGAAGCAATCCGCAATTCTCAGGTTGTACAGATGTCCGTGTGGGTGCATGATGATACAATGCAACATTGTGACATTGTGCACACCGCACTGTGTCCTTTGAACATAGACGTGCACAGCACAAATTGGTATCAAATGCAGGAAATGAGCGTGTGAGATGACACCTCCAATCTCAAAGAGGCTGAAGACGTGCCCAGGTCTGATAGATAGGAGCCGAGGAAACTAATTAACTAAACTAAAACTACCTAAACTAAAACGACACAGTACATACACAACACAGCATAACAGCGTAACCAATGGCACATTCCCCTTCAAGAAGCACTCACACAAACGGACTTGGGCCAATGACCTGCAAATTTCGCCATTTTTGATGGCGTCCACGCTGGCATGCGGCAATCAGCTGGAGACTAACCTCAATCACTGTGCATAATGCAATTGAACACTGCTGAGCATGGTCGCTCAGAATCAGCGAATCATTGCTCGCTCATAATTATCGTAACATAGTGAATCACTTGCAACAGAACAATGGCAAAACAACGGGGCTGCAAACAAGCATCACATTCCAAATGCGGTGGGAACGTCAGGGGATGAAGAAGAACAGCAGCAATTGAGCTTCACCACTTTCATAAACGCGCGATGCAGCTTGTTGTTTTCATCATGTGCACACACATTCTGCTGCTCTATTTTTCCTGAACACAGTATTGCCTATCGTATTGCAGATTGCCAATGATAAACACCGGATGGTGGGCACAAAAAAGGAAACAAGCTGGCTGGCAGACGCCCCACTCTGTAAATGAAAGGTTGTATTGCCTACTGAATTGATTACTGACTTTCTTATGCACAAAGCAATGCAGATGAGTCCCCGTGCGAAAAACAATCCTGGTTGCAAATGAGTGCCTCATCCACCACGGGCTGTTGAAGCGCAGGTGTACCCAGAGCGGGTGCTGAACGTTCATCTGGTATGCAAACGCTTCCCAGCGATTGCACCACCGAAAAGTTCACATGAATGCAGAACCGTGAGCAACAATCTCCAACAAGCAACAGCCCAGGATTGATGAATATTGATGAATGGTTGAGAGACAAAATTGAACTTAGAGGGACTCAACTGTTTACTCTGGGGCCACAAAGACGCAAGTGTGCGACCACTCACATTGTGTGTCTACATCCTGAACGCGTAGCTCGCTTTTTGGAGCCCACAACGGACATGCCATTCGGCGTGTTTACATGCCGTTCGGCGTGTTTGCATGGGGCAGATGATGTAAACACTCGGTGCATCATTGTACAGTGCAATAAAAAACCCATACGCTGCGGTGTACTGCACAACTTTGTCAAACACAGCCTCTAGAACTGGAAGAGTAAATGAGTACAGTGTAGCAGCGTACTGGGCACCACATATCCAAGAACTGGAAAGGCCATCATGTAGCAGATCATACCGAACAAAACCTTCGAGGCTCGGCATTTGCTGTTGCGTGTTAAGCAGGTTCCTGATCTATCGTCGGGTTGTGTGAAGGAGCTGCAGAACACCACGGTCTACCATAAATACATCGATTGCCGGTGTCCTCCTGCACCCTCCCTTCCTCCCTCCTCCCTCTCTGGAATTTACAGAGCCCTCCCATTGTACACATTGAAATATTGATGCACCCCTTCTAAATGACCGTACAACAGCAACACACGCGCGCCTGCACGTACACACACACACACACACACACACACACACACACACACACACACACACACACAAATGCGCACACCAGTGCTGGCGCCTCTCGAATTTTCTTCTGGACGAGCTCACCAATGCTGCCGACGAGCAGCAATGCACCCAGTCCCGAAAAAGGTCTCACCTGAACGACCCTTATATACGGCTGGTCATCTGCCGGGGCTGGCGCCATAGGTGCAACTGAATCTAACTGCCACCCCTTGCTGGCGCAGGGGCAGAGAAGGGAGAAGGGGGTGCCAGCAGTGTGACTTTTCTGTGTGCCTGACGCACAAAACAATTCAATTTCCTTCAGCGAGGGACCTCGAAGTGTCGATGCAGATGGGCAAGTGACGGAGGGATGCTTAATGCCAGAAAGAGTGCGCAAGGCTTGAAATAGCGGTGTCGCTGATTAACACCAGCAGGGGTGTTATGCGTTGTATGGGCAACAGTGTGTGGCCACACTTCCCCACAAAATTGATTTGCATTGCATGTGTGACACTGTGTGTTGGACTAAGCCCTGGTCCATCTGCAGTTTGCGAAACGTGGTCCATGGAAGAATTTTCATCGGTGCCTTCTTTTGGCGCCCTCAAATTGTTCAGGAACATGGTTCGCACATTAAAAAAATGGGCTCCAGGTCCGATCTTTGTGGCACACTGGCAGTTTTCCGTCAGCAGAGTGCAGCCCAGCGGTCAAACACCTGGAGTCACAAACCACAGATCATGGATTTGAGCCCAGGAGTTGACAGTGGTAAAAGCTGCAGGGGTTTCCGTGGTGCCTGATGGATCCGCATGGATTGACGGGAACTCATATTGCCACCCACTGATGACCCGAAAAAGGCTTGCAAGCGGCTTTTTGGACCACCCTACAAGTAAGAACTGTTGCCCAAGCCTATCGTGGCCGGAAAACTGCAAGGGGCTTTTGGCATACCTAAAAATGCTTTCCTGAAACCTGCCAAAACATCAGCGATGAGGGCCATGGCAGAGCCATCTGGGGTACCGTTGATCGGGTCCAGGACCCAGCCATGGTTGGGGATCCATACAGAGACCAAAATCCAGACCTGGGTCAGTTGACGATTAGTGGCTGAATATCACCCATGAATTTTTCCGACAAATACCAACCAAAGAGAAGGCTCAAGGCCACAGCGAACAGGGCTTCCTTTAAACTCTGCAGGAAGCCCTTGGTAACACTTGACAGTCACTCTATTGTCATCGTGACCCCAACCACTTCAGGTGGCTGGCACTGCCAAACCCCACTGCGGTCAATTCTTACGAAAAACGCCAATGCATGACATGAATTGCCCCTCATGCACCTCAATACCTCTAGCTGCCTCAATTAGTCATGTTTGGGATCTTCTCGAAGGAAACCTTCTGTGCACAGCAAAAAAGACCTAAGTGGCATGAGACCATGAGACGTAGGATGTCAACCCGCTTCGTATGCAGAACAGGATATTCTGTGTCAACATGCTGTCACTGTGTGTGTGCAGACATGTGGGTGGACGTGTGGGTGGAACCTGGAACGCACGCTGAACGAGGCTGGGGGGCGGTGACAGCCTTTTTTGTGCCACGATCCTGCTGTTGCCAGGCCACACCAGACTCTACAAAACACCCTCTATTGTGCGTCTGTCGGAATGCAGCATGTCCCACGGGGTAGTACATTGCACAGTGAATGCGAGCGTGGGGCGACGACGAGGTGCAGGGCACCGTCCCAGGTGTGCAGGTCACCCGCTGCCGTGAGCCTCGAAATGCTGGGCCCACAGGACGGCAGATGCCCTGATCCGTGGGTCGCACGTGGGTGGAACACTCATGGTACTCATCGCACACACACACACACACACACACACACACACACACACACACACACACACACACACACACACACACACGTTGAGAACCGCGAGACAAGAACGAAGCAAGAAAAGCGGTTGAAAGAAAACTCCTCAGGAACAGCAGAGCTGTCCTACACACACACACACACACACACACACACTTTGTGAGAGAAACCAACGAACCACACACACACACACACACACGCACACGCACACACACACACACACACACGACGAGAACCGCAAACAAGAACAGAGCAAGAAAAGCGGTGAAAGAAAACTCCTCAGCAGCTGCAGGGCAGCCCTAGACGTCTAGACACACACACACACACACACACACACGGCAGTGAAGACCCCGTCCGGAATCGTGATGAGGTGCCTGGGCCACCACGCTGTGCACCACATACTGTCACGACGGCTGGCGCAAAGTACGCCGCACGACACGAGTCAGCGGTCGGAAAGGTATCAATCAGCACGTCCGATCTCTGAGGCTCAAGCTGTCCAAGGATCGACGAAACGCATCGAACCAAAGGACCACGTGACAGCGCAATACAAAAACACGCCCTCGATGTGCGTGGTGACGGTCGCGGGACCACCGGAAGCCGCCTTCCAACATCCCGAGAGCCTAAATGACGCCAGGGATCCGGGGCCTGAAGACAAACAAATCGAACTGGGCATGCCCCCGCCCCACCACCACCACCCCCGGCCCACAGACATTTCTGCTTTCGATTGGCTGAAATAGAGATCAGGGGCACAAACTACAAGCTCACGTGTGTACCGACCATTGACTACGGCTGATTCAGAGTGGGGCAGCCGCCGTGAGAGCCACACACAATCGAAAATATGATCTTGACGGTATTCAGGTGCTTGGGGCTACTGAAATGGAAGGCCCTAAATCCTGAACC
This sequence comes from Eutreptiella sp. 'Long Island Sound 2002', assembly GCA_964036045.1. Taxonomy (NCBI): domain Eukaryota; phylum Euglenozoa; class Euglenophyceae; order Eutreptiales; family Eutreptiaceae; genus Eutreptiella; species Eutreptiella sp. 'Long Island Sound 2002'. Next base: position 12,158,363 of record OZ038398.1, on the reverse strand, counting down.
GACACGAGCGCGGCTCATGACGCATGACTTCAGGGCCCGTGTAACAAGTCGTCTGGATGCTTGGTCGCGCATCGGGACCCTGGGGGACGGGGTGTGTGTGTGTGAGACGTAATTAAGGTAAGCCAAGCGAAGGTGTAAGGGGGACCCTCCCGCTGGGCGACCCAAAATGTTGGTGAATGTCGGTGTATCATTTACAAATGAGGCCCATGCCCTTGTGGACCCATCCCGCTGGGGGCAGGAGCGGAGGGTGGTTGCCCCAAGCCCACAACCGGTAGTTTCGAGATCCTCAGAACCACCATAATCATGCGCGATGTAAAAGACCTCAAGAATGTGGTCCGGGCGGGGGAGGGGTTCGTCATTCGGATGCCACAATTTGAGATCCCCATGAAGTTCTGATCACTTCGATCATCAGGGGGGGGGGGGGGGTCGCACATACACCCAGTCTTTTGGTTCTCCGGAACGAGGGGAGAGGGGGGGGCAAACCCCGACTAAAATTTTCTGAGATCCCCATCAGATTCCGAGCGGTTTGTCGGGGTAGTGCAACTGAAAATATCAAAAGTCCACAACACACTCTAACAGACTCGTAAACAGACTCGGAAAAAGGACAGTGCGAGGCTATGCTGAAAACTTTTCTGTGCACATTGCGCATGGGAGTCATTTGCCCGCATGCACCAGTGGGGGCAGTGAAATCATTCTTTTTGCGGCGCAAAAAGACCTCCAGAATGTGGTATGGCTGGGGGCTGGCGGTGAATGCCACTCCAATGCCACTCCAATGCCATGTTTCAGATCATCATGAAATGCCAGCCATTTTGAGTTCGCGAAACGGAGGCAGCAAAATCTGTTTCGAGCAGAATTCTCGGCGGAGAAAAAATTTTCGGCGCCTGCGGCGCCAGCTTTGAATCTGACCACACCAACAGTTTGGGCCTCGTGGGGTGTGTCGGTGAATAGTCCATACCTAAGGACCCGCGGTGTCAACCGTGCATTCGGATGCGTCGGGCGCCGACCGCTGGACACGCTATGCACACGTTCACCCATGGACCCATGCATGGTTCCAGTGCATGAAAGCACTGCTGCTCAGGGCAGCTTGCTTCTTCAAGCAAGCCCGTGCACGACATGTGGCATACCCGGCTTTCAGAATGTGCTGTTCTCGCGCCAATGCAAGGTGGGTCAGCGCAACCTGAGGCACGTATGGGCAGAGTCAAAGTCCGGAAATTGTCACATTCAAAGGCCTTTGCCGTTAAAAGCAGATCCCATGAAGGCGGGAAGGAGCAAGCGAATGACATTCACTACAATCCGACCAGGTTGGACAGGTGTTGAGCACAAGCACCGACCTGGTTGTCTTGAATGCTACGCATCTCCGCAGGGCCGTGCGCATAGACACAACGGGGTCCATACGGGCAGTCAAGGTCCTTCGTCCAATTTCTGAAGATGATTTGGACGGCAGAACAACGTGCAGGCAAAACCCCAAACCAGAGGGGAATGAAACTCGCGAAGGGGGTTGGAGGATGACGGCAACGGGAATGAAGCAGTGGGGGCGTGGCTCAGGGGCTTCAGTTTGAGCGCTCGATAGGACGCTTATGCTCTTTCATATGTACGCCACAAACGACACCTGCAAAGCACGGTCTTGTAGCGTGATGGGTCAAGGTTGAAATCCTCGTCCGTCAGCGGCTCCGGAACCTGCCATAATACGTACAATGCTTGTGGAGCACATCCATCGACGCGCAAAAAAAGGCTGTGGACGGGCGAAGGCTCTTGCTCGTGCTAATTGCAGGCTCCTTCGAACACAGCAGAACTCCGACGGCAAGAAAAGGATACTTGAGTGGCCGCATCGCGCTTGGGAACACCAACGTTGAATTCCGTCATCAAAGCGACCAACCCTTTTTCGAAAGATTCCTACACAACAGGGATCAGGAAAGAGAAGGGGCCTCCGATCATGGAGTACGGGAAAGGAGGGACACGCACACGTTTTCTCCATTCCACCCGATCCAATGATTCATCAGCATGCAGAGCCATCCCACCAAAGCGATGTTTCCGCCTTCAGTGTTGGTTGTTGCAAATGCGTGCAGCACTGTACCCCTGGACAGAATTTCGGTCTCCTCAGCCTGATACAGCAGAGCGCGCCAAAACCGGCGTGCATATTCCAGGATGCGTTGGTGATTTTCAATGCGACAAGGGTGGATGGCTGCGGTGTGAGGGTTCGGACCTCAATCAGATCTGCATCCGACTGCACACTGCCCACAGGGTTCCGCAGAGTTTGAACGGCACCGGAAACTTCGCAACCGGCATTCGGGACTTCCAACGGTTCATCAACAAGAGCGTTGCACATAGTGGCCACCATATCGGCGGTTGTGTTCCACGCTGCAGCTTGCACGGCTGAGAAGCATGTGCAGCATCGGCGCGTACTGTCCATAAGAACAGGCACACAAGGTTTCTGAGAGGCACCTGCTTTGTCACTCTCATGAATTGACTCACGAATGATCTTGTTTCGAATCCTCCTGCATCACAAACCACCATATGCGAAAAGGAAACAATATGCGATCAGTCACCTTCGAAACAATCAATACCTGGCACCATTCATGAAATTCTGGCACGATGATATTCTGTGCGGTGTGCGGTGTGGCTGTTGCATGACTAAAACCAACAGAACCCTGAATAGAATTGTCCAAGCAAGGCACGAAGGGGGGAAACTTTGCAATGCACACTTGACCCAAGAACCTATGTTGTATCCCCATGAAAACCATGGCGTGTCAAGAGCACGATGCGCCAAAACACAAATTATTTGAAGAACCAAATCAATGTACTGCTAGTTCAATGTGGAAAACTTCAGCTCCAAAACACAACTATGGGTGGGCAGCAAGGAAGTGCTGCCTGTGCACAAAGAAAAGCTGCCCGTGCGCAAGGAAGTGCTGCCCCTGTCTGCCCCCCCCCCCCCACCCGTACACACACCAGGGGCGACCATGTGCGTGCACCATGTACGTTCTCTTTCAGTCTTTATGGCACACACCCACACCTCCGCAGAATGAGACAAATGGGAGGCTGGATTGCCAGGTATGCGTGTTGTGACGAGACAGGGTGGGAATGCACCCACTTCCTCTTGACATGCAAGAACCCCCACAAAAAAGCATGCTCCCCTTACTCTTGATGCTCCTCTCCGCTTTGTCCCTCTATGCATTTGGCGGGCCATAACAAGCCCAAACAGGCTCAAAACAGGCTCAACTAACTCGAAATTGCCCCAACGGACGCCCTGACCCCCGTTCCGTGCCGGTGCCTGCTTGCCGGAGCTGTAATTCACGTACTTGCACCCTACTTGGCAACAACAAGGCAGTCCCTTTCCAAAACAATGCTGCATCGGGGTCGGCTACCACGGCCCCCCATACTACCCTCCCCGTCTCAGCCCCCCGCCCCAGATGAGCCCAAAACAGTAGGTATAGCTGCAGGCTATTCCTGGAATGTGCCTGGAATGTGCTGTGCCAAGGGTGTCCCTTTGGCTATGGCGGCATGTGCGTACTTGAGGGGGGGGCTCCAGAGCCTGTGTGGGCACCGAGTGCCCAGATGATTGTTATCGCAGAGAGGCAGCAGGATCGCGGGGCTAGTGGAACAAGGTGCTGGCCGAAGAGGCGAGGATAGCAGAGGAACGACATGTCACAGGTCATGGCGAGAGGGCGCACAACCACAGCACAACACTGGTCGGACAGGTATTTCAGCACGTCCAATACTGAGGCTCACGAAATTGTACTCAAAAGAAGCAACGACCAGAGCACCAAATGACAAGGTGGATGAACAGTTCTGTGCGGCCTGGCGAAACAACCTCCCAAGATCTGTGTGGTGGAGGCAGAAATTCCAAGATCTGTGTGGTGGAGGCAGAAATTCCAAGATCTGTGTGGTGGAGTCAGAAACGGTGACCAGGGGTTTGGGGACCTGAATGCAAACAACTGAAATGAGACATGACCCTGCGAGGCAAGATATGTCACTGAACACACACATCGTCAACGGGTGGGCAATTGAGGCCGTACGGCCCGCAAAGTTGTCAGCTTCAAAAGCCTCGGCAGAGCGCACAGTGATAGTTTTCGCGGCCTAAAATGTCCGCTGTTGCGTTGGCAAACATGCTTACACGGACAGAGCTGAAGGCGAACCTGTCAGCGGCGTGTGTCCAAACAGTGCTTTCGGCCCTTTTCCTCAGTTTTCCTGGGCTTGCACACTACTGCAGCGGGGGCGCAATCCCAGTTTTCGCGAACGGGGCTCGGGGGCTGGAAGGTGTCCAAACGGGTGAATCCGCAAATCCTCAGTTGATTTCCGACGGTTTTGGTCCCTAATCTTGATAAGTCGGTTTTCGGAGCCGCCGGCCCTATGATTTTGTACCGGATATCAACAGTCTGCACGGTGCAAACCCATGTAGAACGACTACTGTGGTATAATTATGCCGGTGTCAGAGGAATACCTCAGTCTGCGTTCCTGATACCGACTATGCCCAGCATTTTGGTTTGTCTCTTTAACCCTATCTATTCTGAATGTATCCCGTCTCTAGTGGTCGAGAATGCACACTGCATGCTTTCTCTGCGTGCAAGAACTGCTTCTCAAGGCACGCCCGATCTTCTTCAAGCGAGCCCACCCGAGTGTATAATTTTTTTCGACTTCAGCCAACGCCAACAGTTCCCAGCCGGCTTGAAATCCTCGCACAGCAGTGAAGTTATTTGAGTCAACGTCAATGAAGAAATAACAGGAGTGCTGAAAAATTACTAGCAAGAAGGAATTATGAAGACATTGATTATTGACATGTAAAAAATTGCATCCATACTCCAGCAACTAAAAGATAATTTCCTTGGTGGTTGAACTTCAAGTACGGGTTCCGCTTACACGCGCGACAGGATCGATCCTCGATTTCTTTTCAATGAATCAATTCTTGAACAGTGTCGAAGGAAAAAAGGAAGTGCGAAAGTGATTTTTGATGCGAATTCGTCTCAAGTATTTCTCGCTTTTCATGCAATTCGATCAACGACATGCATACGGTTTGACACAACTGGCAAGGAACCATGAATCCATCCCCTTGATACACTAGCATGACGAAAAAAATTATGTGGCCAATGGAGTTTGTGGGATGCTTCAGTTTTGCCCGCGACAAGTTGCGCGGTTGTGCTAGTTCGTCTCGTTCGTTTGATTGCGTGCCTTTGCGTACCATATGCGGTGGCCTTGTTGCGTGTTGCGTGCGCTTTGATGCCATGCGTGCCTGCTGACGAGACCATCACCCCGTAACACCTAGTATTGAGCACCAACTCGGTTTACAGGTACTTGGCCTCCCCATGTTCCATGGCAAACTACAAGACTCATGACACGAATCGCGGTTTGGCAAAGACTAGGACGTACCTTTTCATATCACTATGTAGGCAGTCCTCATCTTGAGTTTTGCGCTGCACTAGGTGAAAATGGGAATGGTCTGCAACAAGTGTGGTCGGCGCTCCACGGATCACTTATCCGCGGGGGCTCAAAAACCCCTACGGCCAAAACCTTGTAACGCGCATCACGCATCACCACCACCCTAACCTCCCCCTTCCGGAATCGGCGCAGGCAAGGCAACTAGAGAGCGATTTCAAACAAGGTGTGATACGTCTATTATGCCTCGAAAGGGCTAACCATGAGGTCCCTTGTCGGATAAGGATGGGCCAAAAGGTTACAAAAAGGGAAGCCCATCCCATCTCAACTGGCCATGTGGAAGCAAAGTGTCACACGGATGCATAAAGGCGCAAATGGCCGATTCTTCCAATGCTTTACAATGTTTGAGCCCGAAGATGGTGCACCCAATGGTTTAGTGCACAGTACCATGTACCATGCAAGGTACCCAACCGTCCGGCATGGCATGAGGGCAAACCTTTCATTGGTTGGGGTGGTTCAATGCCATGCGGAATGCAATGCTCAAATGGTTCCCGTACCCAGCGTACTCATTTGCTTGGTCGTCCCCATACCGGGAGCCCTCATCTCGAGCGATCACATCCAAATACACCTCTTGCTCAACGACATACTTCCTTGCATCATGCATTTCCTGCTCCAGTCCTCTCGGAAACCACCGCACAGCTACATGCATTTCTTTCCACAAGCGTGAAACGACAAAATTTCACCATAAGTTTCAATGTTCGATGATAGAAAAATTGAGGAAAATACTTATGCCATCTCGGGCGAATTTTCTCGCTTGCCTTTTTTTTTCCACGAACTGTTTCTTGCCGTGTGTGGCTAGCCAAAGGAGGTGGAGGGGCTAGGAGGAAGGCTGCTATGCCAGTCGGAGCGGCGTTTTGGATAATTCCGATGTGCGCCACCAACAGCACCAACCATAGATTACTACACCCCTCTCCCATCAAATCTGGCTAGCAAGCAGCAACAAGCAACACGTCCGGCTTCCGATTTGGCAATTGATCCGCCCCAATGTTTCGGGCTCTACTCTACTCGAGCCATCTTTTGATCCTGGCAGTGAAACACAATGCACACCATTCTAAAAGACTCGTTTCATTGCTTTCGCTATCGTTAGGTTTCGGATTGCTTCTCGTGGTCCAATGTTTCTTTTTCATCCACAACCACCATTTTATGTGGATCATTTGCTGTCTGCGATCTTCGTTTTGAATCACTCGTTGAGGTCACTTTTCTTGGGTGTCGTGGTTTTTGGGTTCGTGACGACAATTTCTCTTTCTCCACTGCGTTTCGCTAGGGTTTTTTATCACTTCACCGGAAAGTTGCACGCCATCCCACTCACCTATGCAATTGGCCATTATTTGATCCGTGAAAGTCTGTGACACCATCATGGTCTTTGGGGATTGGATCAACGGCATTAAGAGGAGATTGGGCTTCTTCTCCTTTCGGAGGGTACTGGAAGAGTTTCTCGGCAAAGAACTTGATTTATCCCAGCTTACAGATCTATCATTGCGAGAGGGAGTGGGCGAACTAGCGTCCTTGGAGCTTAGTGAGAATGGTTCCTTTGGGAGCATCTTCGAAAAGTCGCCGTTTGTGATGCAAAATGGGTACATTGACAAATTGAGGATTTGCCGCAAGAGCGAGGAAGGTAAGGGCCCCTTGATCTCAATCGAGGGGGTCGTTGTGACTCTCATGTATCGAGGCCAACGGGACGAGAACGCAGACAACGCCCAGGAGACGGTACCAGCCGCACGTTTTGCGAAGCATGCCACGGGCACTCAGGAGTTGTTCGAGGACGAGCAAGAGTCAAATAATGGTCATGCTGGAGATGAACAAGAAGAAGAGGACGATTTTGATTCCTGGGGCACCATCGGAGAGATGACGTCATCTTTAGACTCCGTGCTGCAAGCAATTTCCGTTGACATCCAACAACTTACATTACGGATTTGTTTTCCGAAGCCGGGCCGAGCGGACGAACACATTGAGTTCCTTGTTCACGTGCCGCGCGCCGAAGTACATGACAATTCTTACCAAGCCGCGAACATGTCGAGCCGGCCGGCGACGTATCAAAAGCTTCTCAAGTTCCGTAGCATATTTGTGCAATTGTTTGAGGGCAGTCAAGCTTCCCTTGAGACCGCCGACGCGCTCCAAGATCACTCTAAGTGTTTGTTGGCCACCGATCATACATTCCTCAACTGCGTCACGATTTCTTATCCGGCGTCGCCGACGTCACAAGAGCCTTTGAGCATCAAGATCGTGGTCGCAGCTTTGCATGCGATCTTGAACCCCTCCCAGTTGCGGTTGTTGCGCGAATGCACAGCTATTATGATGACCCCGCGGCAAACCACCCCTGCCTCCCCGGTTGAACCCGTGTCCTCAACCGCCACGGGGGTTGTTAGTCCCGTCGTATTCTCCTTGAATGTGACATCCATGCAATGCTACCTCCTCTACCAAGAAACCCAAGCGGTGAAGCACGTGTGGTCGGAGTACATTGATGCGATGCTGAGGTCCACGGATGAATGCGAGCCGAGTGCGGAGAACGGGGTTAGCCCGCCTGAAGACCCAAGCCGAAAGGGGCAATTCCTGTCAAGGTCGGCGTTCCATTTGTTGGGCGATCATCTGCACCTTGTGTTGGAGGAAGTCGAGATGCAGCAAGAACCTAGCATGGCGGAGCGAAGCCACGCGAGTGCTGGCGACGAGTCGTGCGCGGCCTTCAAAATCTCCGTTTCCTTCGACATGCGCTTGTCCGAACGCACGTTCTCGTCGCCTGCCCCCAACGGCGGCGATCGGCAACTCAAGGAGCTACTGTCGTTCCCCGTTGTCGCTAGTGCCCCGCGCCGGCACTTCACTTTCCGGTCGGTGAGCATCCCAAAGTACGAGGCCAACTTCGGCGAGCTGTACACGGAGCAGATGTGCGAGATCACTCTGCGGCCCATGCAGCTCCACGTGGACGCGGACACATTGGAGCGCGCCGTGCGCTTGTTCTCGCGTGTAGCGCACGATCCCTTCCTGCCGGAGCTGCCGGCTGCCGTCACCGCGGACGACGGCCACGACAGGGGCGTCGTCCACTGCATCTCCGAGTACAAGGTCCGCTTCATCAGTTTGGGTGTCTCGGTGGCGTTCTCGGTGCCGCGTGTGGAGCGGGCCGCCGGCACCCATCCCATGCTGCACCTGCTCGCGCACCGCGCCGGGGGTGCACAGCCCTCCGTCTCCGCGCAGCTCGAGGACGTGTCGTGGGACTGCAAGTATACCACCGTGACCACGGAGGACGGGATGCTGTGCTCCCCGGAGTCCGACGCCGCCTTCCGCTGGAACGTGGCCGCGGAGTCCGCCTCGGTGCTGCTACAGGACGCGAACCGGGGGCGGCCCCGGCCGCTGTTCTGGACCCAGCCCCCCGGGCCCGCCGCCCCGCACTTCGTGACCGGGCACGTCACGTTCCGGACAACCCCCGGCGATCTGGGGCCGGAGACCCGCGATCGATACACGACCCAGAGCCCTCTGGAGGAGGTGAGCGCGCGGCACCAGCGCGTGTTCGAGAGGGCGGGCGTCGCTTGGCACTTGAACGTGCCGTACCTGGGGGGCCGGCTCAGCAAAGCCGACTTCCACTTGTTCCAGTGGGCCCTGGCCGAGCTCTGCGGCCTGGCCCCTCCCACAGCCCCCGGGGACCGTCCGTCGGAGCCCGTCCCGTCCACGGTGTCGTGCATGGACCTGACCATCGACGTGCTGCACCTCGTAACCGACTGCCCCCCCCCCGTCCCCCCCGCCAAGCCCGAGGCCGCCCCGGACCCCGGGCGGAGCACCCCCCCCAAGCCCGACGACCGTCCCAGCAGCGGCCCCAACACGCCCTCCCCTTCCCACGCGCAAGCGGCCGCCTCCGCCTCTCCGTCCTCGGCTTCGTCCTCCAACGGCAGCGCGCCGCCCCCGGCGGCCGCGCCGGCGACGCTGGAGGTGCGCACGCCGGGTAACTCGTCCTTCTCCGACTTCGTGTCCGAGAACCACCTCAAGACCGAGGAGGCTGGGGGCACCGACTCGGTGCTGTTCTACAGCGCCTGCAGCCTGGCGGAGAGCGGCATCATGCCCCACAAGGTCGTCACCCCGACAGACACCTTCGACCCCTCCACCCCAGACCCCGCCGCTCCCGGCGGCCCCCAGACGTACCGCTGGGCCTTCCACGGCGGGCACGTCTTCGTCGCCTCCCACTCCGCCGACGACGGGCTCACGCAGACGTGCGTGCACGCGCAGTCGTACGAGCTCCACCAGCAGTGCACCCGCGCCCCGAGCTACGTCCCCGTCATGCGCTGCATACCCACCGCTTCGCCGAAGCCGGAGGATGCCGCGGTGTTCCGCTGCTACTTCCATGGCGGCCGGCATACGGACGTGCTCCTGGCGCGCCCGGTGCTGAACCACTACCCGGCGGTGCCCGGCGATGGTTGGGTCGCGCGCACCGCCGACTTCTTCGATGGGACCGCGGTGGATTGCGATGTGTCCGCCTGTCCACAGCGCGTGCGCAGCGGAGACCCACCCCAGAGCCCCGTCAGTGAAGCATCGGATGAGGCGTTCGGAGGTCCGCCACGCGTGTGCGAGGTGAGCTTTATGCTTCGGGACGCGGTAGCAGTGTACCAGCCGCTGGAAGGGGCTTCGCAGGCGGTGCTGCTGTTGCGGTCTGCGGTGTGCAGCAGCAACGTGGTAACGCCCTGCCCCACGTCCCGCGTGGCCGTGGTGCTAGGGGAGGCCACACTTTTGCTGCACGATGCCTTCCACTACGACGTCGTGGCATATGGACAGGGTCTTGGGCGATCCCGAATGGGGTTGCAGGCGGAGCTGGCAGAGATGGGCTTTGTGCAGGTGCTTCTGCGTGTGCTTCCGGGCAAGTGAAAATAAATTTTCGTTTCCCGGGGGGGGGGATAGAGGCAGGATCAGTATGCCGGTTCGTACTTCCGGGCGCATGTATGTGTTCGTCCTTTGAGAATTGAATCCTCCACTCGTGGATCGGTGGGTTGGTTGTCCACCCATTGGGTTGGGGGTGGAGGGGTCGGACTCAAAAAATGCGAGAGGTAGGGGTGGGGAGCCCGTTCGACTAACCCCAACAGCCGGGGAAATTATTTTTACGAGGTGAGAGTGGGACAGTTGTCCCTCTGCTCACAAGTGCTGCTTCTGCCCTGGGGGGCGATTCGAGCCCACGTTCCAGACCCCCCCCCCCCCAAAAGGACTCCTGTGATCAAGTCCCGACAGGGCCCACAGGTCAGGGAGGTTCGGGCGCGGGGAGCACACATGACTCAAATGAACCTCATGACGCGCTGCTCGTTTGAGGTGTGTATCATGAGGGAAACCCCTTTTCCACAAAATTTCCGTCTGATTCCAAGGCTTTCTTAGTCAAAACATTCCTCCCGCCCCCAGTTTCTCGGGGGTTCACACGCCCCCCCCCCTCCTCAGAAACCTACCTAGGCCCCACCGCAGGGCCCTGGTAGAGCACACGCTGTGGGTACCCACCTGGGGCCTTGGTACAGCCAATGCTGGCAGCATGGAACTGGGCCCCACCGCAGGGCCTTGGTGAAGCAAGCTGGCACACTGCACGGGCAGTGAACCCCCGAAACAACTGGCAAAATGCCTGAGCATGCTGCGCACCACCGATAGGGAACACTTGGTGATCGGGAACTCCCCGGCCCTGCGTTGCATTACCCCCATCATTTGTGGTGGTGAGCACCATCCAAACTCCTTGGGAAAGGCCTTGTGCGGGGCATGCCGGCGCCGGCGTGGGAGGGACGCCGAGGGTTCTCGCTCTGACAGTGTGTTTATCTTTCAGTCCTGCTCCTTTTGAAGTCGTGTGTCGTGTGGGTGCAGCTCTTGGCAAGTGGCTGTGTTAAACAAGGTTGGTCTACCAAGGGTTCCACCTTGGCTTAGCTCTCCTTCTTTCGGTCTCACCCGCCCCCCCCCAAAAAAAAAGTGAATTTCCTTGGCCTCTATGCTGACCCTGCTGGGCAGGATGCACATTGAAGTGAGCAGGGGAGGTGTGGGGTCTGAAAATAATAGGGGGGGGGGCAGCAGGGGCAGACCAGCCGTGAGGGGGAAAGGGACATATGGTGGACGGTCGGGACAACGCGTGGAGGAGCAGGGCACCTGGGCCTCACGCATGCAGAAACACAGTGAGGCAGGCTATGGACGGCCTGTGGACAGAGGCGTGTGGACAGCAAAAACAGTCAGACGACCCCCGCAACAACCAGCACAACCTCGATACGCCAACTACTGGCCGCCGCTAACGCGCAAACGGCACACCATGCCACATTCAGCACAGCCCCGGCACACCAACTACTGGGCTCCGCAAACGCGGAAACGACACCAGCAACAGCACCGGCCGCAGCGGCCAACAGAAAGCAGCAACCCGACGCAACATGCGAAGGGAAGAACGGGTGACTGTCCAGGGCCCCGTAAAGGAACAACAACCAGACGGAAGGTCACACAGGGGGGCAGAAAGGCGCTCGAATGTCCATAGCCTTTTTTTTTTGTGTCTTGTACACCATTTGAGGAGACGTTTGAGGTTCTGATTCCTTTGATTTTGCATGTGTGTATGGTCTGGGTTGTCCCCAGTTCAATGGGGGGGTGACTGGGTTGGGTGGCGGGATCCTGTGCTGTCGTTGCAACTCCCTCTGCGCCTCCATGTCCTCCATGCTATGGCGGATCCCACTGGTCTCCGGCCTTTCTCTGTTTTGCGGCGCCCATTGAACGAGGTAGTGACCCGTCACAACGCCACGAGTTAGACCTTGAGAGGTATGTTCACGTTTTTGGGTCCTTTGTAACCCCCGGACCTACACGCCCGATAAGACGGGGGGGGGTCTAGAAAAAGGGGGAGTTGCCTGAACCGGGCGCGCATCGTGCAATTATTTTGTTTTCATTGTTTAGTGTGCGGAGATGTGATTTCGAAGCAGGTTTGGTTGTGTGCATGTGGCTTGCTAATGTGTTTCTGTCAGGGCCGTTCCACCGGGTCATCTCTGGGTGAACGTCCAAAACCCCTTGAACAGTGCGCGCACCCTGCAACAACACCCCCAAAAGGCTTAGGTCCACCCCTGATCAATTTCCATCATCCCCTGCCCCCTGTCCTGGGCTCAGGTGGCATCCACATCCAGCGTGAACCTCGACGTCGTCAATGGCGGACAAGCCGGCGTGGAGAAGCGCGTGGCCGTGTCCGTGGGCGACGCCGAGGTGGTCGTGGACGTCTGTGCCGACTCGTGGCAGCTGCTCGTGGCGATGGCGGGGCGCTTCGCGGGCGACGGCGACCTCCTCGCGTTGCACGGGCAGCTGCCGGAAGCCGCCGAAGCTGCCGGGGGGGCTGCGCCCGCTGCCGCCCCCGACGCGAGCCATGGGTCCGTGACGGCGGCTATCCTCACGGAGAACCCCGTGTTCCTGGGCCCCGGCGACGCGCCTGCCGCAGGCCCGGGCCCCAGCCCCGGCCGCGGCGTCCCCGGCAGCGGGAGCGGCAGCGGCGGGAGCGCCGATCACCAGCTGGACCGGGCTTTCCGGCCGCCGGCGCCGGCGCCGCAGGACAGCGGCTGGGCCAGCACCGCCCCCAAAATCATCGACTGCTACATCCCGTCCGACCACTCCGCCGGGGCGCCGAGCCGGACATCCGCCGGAGCGCAGACCCTGGACTGCGGGACGGTCTCGCCGCCGCTGTCGCCGTCGGTGCGGGTGGAGCGGCTGGAGGGTGTCTCATGGGGCGGGGGCGCCGGGACCTCCAGGGGCGCGGACGACTCCGAGGAGCTGGTGGACATCATGATCGACAACGACGAGGAGTTCACGATCGCCTACGTCAACGCGGACGCCGCCGCGGCGCCGGCCGCGGAGCCGGAGGGCCAGTACCCGCGCGCGTCCCTGCGGTGCCCCATCCGTCTGATTGAGGACTACGTTGACGCGATGGCCGCGCGCGACTCCAACAAAGCCGCCCAGACCTTCGTCTCGTCCTTCACGGAGAACCTCACGCAGCCCTCCCCGGAGGTTGTGAAGGTCCCTCTCCTGCCCTCCCTCCATCGCTGCCGCCCTGCCGCCCCCTCAGAGGGTCGGCAACGTTTGTAGGGGTTACGAGGGCTGGAACAGGGCAAGCGGTGTGGAGGATGGCAGAGTGGTTTGCAGGGCCCGGTCCGGGTCCAAGTCCCTAATCTGGCTCCCCTAGTGCAAGAGCGTCCGAGACCTCAATAGGCCGCGGCCCTACAGCATAGTGCCACGCCCTCCGTCCACCTTTAACACCCTGAAGACCCCTCAACGACCGGTAACACGCATTTCCCTCCCCCCGTTCCCACAGGAGTATCAGCGCGTACCCAGCACGTGCCAAGCGTAGACCGGGCGCGTACCGGGCGCGGGCGCGTACCAGCACCGCGCGCCAGCCCCACACCAATCCTTATCACCCCCACAACTCCACAACCCACTGCAACCCACTGCCAGCCCCTCACAACCCCATGACCCTTGAAATTCCGCTGCTTTCCACACCCCTCCACAACCGATCCACCGCACGGCCTTTGCGCAGCAAAACACTTTAGCATCTGGGTGGCTTGGCTCCAGATCAGACTCAATGAAATAGAGCTGAGCCCTTCTGAATCGTGCATAGAACGCAGCTGGTTCCTACTGAGTCATTGGTGTGGCAGGAGGGGACGGTCAGGGGGTTAGCGGGTTAGGGCTGGCTGAGCGCCCGCTCCCTTTCTCCCCCTTCCCTTCCCGCGTTGCTGAAGGGCTGGGGAAGAAGTGAAGGCTGAGACGCCCACCTCCTGTACGCTCTGTTGACCCTCTTGACCGCCTGACCGCCAGCAACCCCAACGACCATCGACAGCCTCGGCAATCTTCACAATAACTCTCTGACCCCTACCCCCCTTTGAAATCATTAGCCGTGACAGGGGGGAAAGGGAGGCAGGGAGGGGGGACCGATGAAATCAGGTGTGTCCCTGCAGGTTCGTGGGGACGGGTACAGGTTGCCAACTGGAGGCGATGGAGGCCCGAGTGCCGCGGGCATAAAGGCCCTTCGGGTAGTACCCGGCAGGTGTAGGGCCGGATTCCAGCCACAAACGCGTCGCCAAACCCCGGCGGGTTTACCAAGGAACGTTGTGGAGCTGTGGTCAGGGGCATTAACACCCTCTTTCCGGGCCAGGGGGGGCGGGCAGCACAAACAGACAAACGACCCCCGCAACAACCAGCACAGCCCCAGCACACCAACTACTGGGCTCCGCGAACGCGGAAACGACACCAGCAAGAGCACCGGCCGCAGCGGCCGGCAGAAAGCAGCGACCCGACGCAACATGCGAAGGGAAGAACGGGTGACCGTCCAGGGCCCCGTAAAGGAACAACAACGCGACGGAAGGTCACACAGGGGGGCAGGGGAGACAGAGATGCCTGAGAAGACTGAGCGAGCCAGCAGCGTGAGTGAGTGCATGAGTGACTGTGTGCGCGGGGAAATGATGGATCGGGTGGGCGAGTGAGGCGGCCTGGCTCACTGGGGCTGTGGCCTTGTGGCTACGTCAAGGTGCTGCGCTCCCCAGGTCCTCGTGCCCACCTGCCCACACCCCCGCGTGCACACCATCCCTCTCTCGCACGGGTTGTCTGCCCCCCACCTCAGGTCCACATCGACAACGTGACCCTGACCTTGAAATGCTTCGGGGGTGTTGATTTCAGCCGCACGGCGCCGAATCTGAAGATGCCGTTGCCGGGCGCGACCAACTGCCGGCACCCCTACGCCGCTGCCCCCAGCGACAGCGCGGAGGGGGGGCAGGAGGCTCCCCCGCTGCCCTGCAACGCGCGCGACAGCCGGCAGCTCGTCCAGATCGTGGGCAAGAGGCTGGATCTGCAGATGGCGGTGTTCGAGGAGGCGGCCTCGCTGGCGTGGCGGACGCTGCTTGCGGCGGAGGATATCTTAGTCCAGGACCGTGTGGCGCAGAGCGCGCGGCACGTGCTGTTTGGGCGCTGGTGCGATGGCGGCAACATGTTCACGCTGCTGTGGGACGGGGTGCGGCCGGACGTCGCGCGCGTGCACCGCATCGAGCACCGCCTGAAGGTCGGCCTCATCCCGGTCCTCATCAACGTCGACCAGGACACCGCGGAGTTCATCTGCTCGTTCTTCGCCGGGGCGGGGAGCGCGCCAGCCCGGGCCCCTGCCCCTGCCCCTGCCGCTGCCGACAGCGAGCCCCCGCTGTACATCCAGCACTTCAGCATCTCCCCGGTGGAGATCACGCTGTCGTACAAGCCCAAGCACATCGACTTTGTGTCGTTGCGCAAGGGGCGGTACTACGAGATGCTGAACTTCTGCTCGCTCCAGGGCTCGAAGATCAGCCTCCCTCAGGCAGATGTCTCGGGGTGCCGAGGGCTAGACCAGGTGGGCCCCACAGCCTCGTGATGCTCTGGGACGGGCGTTTGGTCGGGCGGTCGGTTGGGCGCTGCTTATAAAATAAAACCTTCACATTCTTCCACAGGGACACTTTGATGCACCGTGCACGAAGCACGAGGCACACAACGCTTCATTCTTGGAGCATCACCAGCACGTGGCCGACCTCCTTACAGCCCTTCGCAGCCTCCGCAGCTCAACCCTCCGAGAGTATACCCATGGCAGGATGCACAACGACATGTTTTGCAGCCTCGCACCTCTGCATAGGGCCGGCCATGCCCCGTTTCAGAGGCACAAAATTATTGTTTACACTGACAAATGGCCTTTTTTTTGTTAAGACTGGCCGGAGGAGCGTTTTTGGCGGCCTCAATGACCCTCTGGTACCCCTTCCAGTGGGCTGGGATTGGGGGCGCTGTGACAGTACCACTCGTGGTAGGGTGCAACAGGACACGTTTTGCAGCCACCCCCACTACGACCCTACCCCCAGCAGCAGCACGTCCGTGCCTCCCTGCCAGGCTTACATTACAACGGCCGACGCCCATAGGAGGAGCCCCCTCCTCCCCCTCCTGGACCTCCCCCCCCCCGCCCCAGATCAAAGTGACCATCGCGGGAAAAAACGAAATTTACAAAAGGGAAAATCTGATCGGGCCATTTTTGGTACAGACCTTTGGGTCCCAGACCCCCCCCCCCCCCCCCCTTCCTCTCTGCTAATGTTAGCCTGCTCCCTCCTGGCCTCAGGTGGTGGAACGGCTGCTGGACGTGTGGCTCCCAGTGATCGGCAAGACCGAGTTCCTCATGTTCCTCTGCGGGCTGCAGCCCATCCGCACCCTCTCCAAGGTCGGCGACAGCGTGGCCGGGCTCGCGCTCACGCCCCTCGCCCACTGGCACCGCGACGGCACCGTGTTCCGCGGCATTGCCGCGGCGCTGCAGACCTGCCTCGCGACGGTCGCGATCGAGTCCATGGACCTCACGGCCACGGTGTCCGCGGGGACGCAGACCCTCCTGGAGCGCACCGCCTCGGCGTTCGCGCCGCCGCCGGAGGCGGGGAAGGCGCGGTCCAAGTACGCCGCGCAGCCCGCGACGGCGGCCGAGGGGTTCTCGCAGGCGTACTCGGCGCTGGCGCGGGGGCTCAAGACGGCGGCGCAGGCGGTTGGGGGGATCCCGGACGTCGCACCGCGCAGCGGGTACGTCGCCGCGGGGCTGCAGGCGGTGCCGGTCGTGCTGCTGACCCCCATGATCGGGCTGACAGAGGCCGTGTCGAAGTCGTTGTGGGGCGTGCGCAACTCCATGGACCCCCAGCACAAGGTCGAGATGGACCGCATCTACAAGGGCCCGGGCCCCGACAGCAAGTGAGGCGCGCGACGCGCGCGCGCGCAGAAGTAGCGTGGGTGGCGTGCCCTGAGGTGGGCACTGGCGAGCACCGCGCGTGGATGCGAGTCGCGGCGTTGGCGTGGCGATGCGGGCGCGCGCTCGACGCACGCGCGCGGGTGGCGTGCCCTAAGGTGGGCACTGGCGTGCGTCGAGGTCGCGGAGTTGGCGCGGCGGCGCGGGCGCGCGCGCGCGCAGACGGCGCAATGCAGGCCGTCGCGGCTGCGTTCGTGCCGCCGCGTTGGGCACAGGCGCTGCCGCAGGACTTTTATTTCTCTATAATATGACCGACGCCCCGTAAGTCGTGGCAAATGGCCCGTTCCTTTGTATAATATCCCGCACCACCCGGCGCTTTGAAGGGGGCGTCTGTTGCAGTTTCTCGGTTGAAGCCCCCCCCCCCCCCCCTCCGGCGGTCAATCGCCCGAAGACATAAGATATCCGCCAACCGCCGTCGGTCGAGTCCGGCTCAGGCGCTGGCAGCGGCGGAAGGCTGCAGTCTCGCCGTGTTCTTTGTTCAGCCATCGTCCCCCGATACACAGTCAAGTGCTCACTTTTCTTCGAAGGGGTTCGTCCGAAAGAAGAGGCAGGAGTGGGGCAGGGCCTCGCCTTCTACGTGACGCGGAGCCGCCTGCGTGCCAGCCCTCCCACGGTCGAGCGGCCCGATTCGATCTGTCTGCAAAATGGCGGGGGAGGCCGCGTCTTGGCGGGGGGAGAGGCCCGGCCGGGCGCGGGGTGTGACCGAGCCCTGTCAGTCCCCCGAGCCCGTTTTGTGCCCTGGGAGCGTGCGGTTTAGCAGTTGAAGGCACGGTCAAGGGGGATCAGCCTCGATGCCCCTCAGCTTTGTGGGACATTGGGGGGGATGAGGCATGTTCAAGCGGTGGAAGACTCCTCAGTCCACTCCTCCCGCAGCACCCGAATTCCGTTAGAAATGTGGCCTCGATGCACAATCAATGCACAAGCGCACGAAATTGGGTGTGTCCCATTCAAACATTGTCGACGGTCGGGCACGATCCACGGCATGCCCCACCATCAGATTGCGTCCCGCTTCTGCAGCCGTACCAAGCCGTGCCTTCCAGAGAGGGATCACCCCCCCCCCCCTTCTTCCCTCAAAACACTGCCCTTGCGCAAGTACGGGCCTGGCCGAGTCCATGATGCCCCACAGTGCCATCGGTTGTGGACCACGGGTTCGCGGTCCCCAGTCGGAGGAAGATGGGAAGGGTGCGGGTAGGTGCTAAATGCAGCCCCTGAGAGTGGCCCAAGGCCGACGGCGGTTGAGGGTAAACCGGTGGCGGTTGGGGGATAGCCAACGACGGTGGGGGGGGCACACCCACGGCGGTCGGAGAACGCCCAAAGGTACTTTCAGGACCATTCTTACTCACGGCGGTGTCATCGGGAGTGGCGTGATAGAAGGTGGAGGTCCCCTTTTCTTCTTGTACGTTTTGATGCGGTTCTGGACAGCCTGAAGTACATGCCAATCCATGCTGATCATGACGATGGGCGACTGGAGGCATGTGTGGCAGGAGTCCGTGGACCCTCCTTGAGGCTGAAGGGGGATTGACGCCCAAAACAGAACACCTGGGCTTGCGGCTCTCCTCCCCCCCGCTCCCCCTTTCTCCCGACTTCCCAATCCTCTGACATGCTTTTGGCGTCTGGTGGTAGGTCTCTCCTTCGAGCAGCCTCTACCAGAAGTGCAAGGCAGAGGAGGGGGGGCACGACTTGCACGGGGCGCTGCTACACAATCTACCCCCGCAGCGACTCATATTCTGGGTGTGCTAAGCCAGAAGGGCGCCAGATTAAGTGTATACTAGAGGAGCTCATAGAGTGGCCCATCAGCCACCAACTCCGCACCGCTGGTGTGGAGCCGATGAGAGTTAGCAGAGCACACCTGCGCATCATGTGACCCACACCACACCACACCACACCACACCACACCACACCACACCACACCACACCACACCACACCACACCACACCACACCACACCACACCACACCACACCACACCACACCACACCACACCACACCACACCACACCACACCACACCACACCACACCACACCACACCACACCACACCACACCACACCACACCACACCACACCACACCACACCACACCACACCACACCACACCACACCACACCACACCACACCACACCACACCCTGAGTACTCCCCAGCTCTACCCACGGGCTGGGTGCCGGGTGCGAAGCCCCGGACGACAGGGCCCGGGCACTGCCAATAGGCGGTGTACTAACAGTGTCGGGTGCGCGCACGTCCCAGTGCCAAGCGCCATCCCCAGGGACCCCGCGGCCCCCTAGTACCGGCCGCCAGGGCCCCGGGAACGGACCAGCGATCCCTAGAGAGGACGGCTGGTACAGCCTCCCCCTCCATCTCCCCTCAACGCCTTTGCCCCACCCACAGGGCCCTCTGCCCCAACTCCATCCCACACACCCCCATGCAGCTCTCAGTGCCCCCCATGCACTACCTCCCGCAGCCACTCCGTGCCGCCTCCCCTGCCCACTGCCCCCCCCCCCACCCCCTTCTCCTGCCCTTGCCCCTCTCACAGGCTGGCAGCGCCCGTGCGGCGCGCCTCCAGGGCCCCGCATCGGCGGCCGGCCGCGTGAACAACTGGGCCCGGGCGCGCCACCGAGGAGGCTCCAATGCGGGGTCTTCATGGCAAGCGTCCAGGTGTGCAGGTGGAAAGGGCCCCGGAGGGTGCATGTGAGGGGCCCCCGCCCTAGCAGAGGCGCGGTGCCTGGAGACTGGCCTGGGGGTCCCGGGGCCACAGAGTTTGCAGAGGAGGGCCAGTGGCGCCCCTGTGGAGTTGTCTTTTCCAACTGACAGCTGGCCTATGTGATGTGTATGTGTATGAAGATAACAAGAATCTGAATGCCCCCCCTGGGCACCCGTCCGGCTGGACGCCCCGGTAAGGGTATCCAACATCCTTTGAGGTAAGGTATAAGGCCCCCCGGCCACCACCCCGGCGCCAACACCAGAGAGGGCGTCCGGGAGGGGTAACAGCCCCCGATCCCCCAAAGGCAGCCCCAAAGGTGAGCGCACCACTGGAAGGGGCATGTCTGCGGGGTAACCAAATGCGCTGAGTAACTACCTAATGTAATAAATAGTGCCATAAATAAATAAATAAATAGTGCTCATAAGGCCCACGGGGGCCCCAAACACCGTTACGTTCGGGAGTTAAGCCCCGGCGGTGTTTGGGGTTGTTCCTGGTTAAGAGGACTCACGTTGAGTTCCAGATACTGTTACCCCGGGGTTATGACCCCCGGTACTGCCTGCTTACTTGCCTGCTGCTGCCAAGAGGTAGGAGGGAGTACCCACGGGTCCTGCCGGAGGCTCCGAACACCCCCTGGGCTGGGCTCCCCGTCCCCCCAAGGCCGGTGCGCCCGGTTCTCCGAAGATACTGGCCCCCCACTGGCCTTGCAGGAGACTCCGAACACCCCCTGGGCAGGACTCCCCGTCCCCCCCAGGCCGGTGCGCCCGGTGCTCTGAAGAAAATGGCCCCCCATTGGCCCTGGCAGGAGGCTCCGAACACCCCCTGGGCAGGACTCCCCGTCCCCCCCGGGCTGGTGCGCCCGGTTCTCTGAAGAAGATGGCCCCCCATTGGCCTGGCAGGAGACTCTGAACACCCCCTGGGCAGGACTCCCCGTCCCCCCCGGGCCGGTGCGCCCGGTTCTCTGAAGAAGATGGCCCCCCACTGGCCTTGCAGGAGACTCCGAACACCCCCTGGGCAGGACTCCCCGTCCCCCCCGGGCCGGTGCGCCCGGTTCTCTGAAGAAGATGGCCCCCCATTGGCCCTGGCAGGAGACTCCGAACACCCCCTGGGCAGGACTCCCCGTCCCCCCCAGGCCAGTGCGCCCGGTTCTCTGAAGAAGATGGCCCCCCATTGGCCCTGGCAGGAGGCTCCGAACACCCCCTGGGCAGGACTCCCCGTCCCCCCCGGGCCGGTGCGCCCGGTTCTCTGAAGAAGATGGCCCCCCACTGGCCTTGCAGGAGACTCCGAACACCCCCTGGGCAGGACTCCCCGTCCCCCCCGGGCCGGTGCGCCCGGTGCTCTCAAGAAAATGGCCCCCCATTGGCCCTGGCAGGAGGCTCCGAACACCCCCTGGGCAGGACTCCCCGTCCCCCCCGGGCTGGTGCGCCCGGTTCTCTGAAGAAGATGGCCCCCCATTGGCCTGGCAGGAGACTCCGAACACCCCCTGGGCAGGACTCCCCGTCCCCCCCGGGCCGGTGCGCCCGGTTCTCTGAAGAAGATGGCCCCCCACTGGCCTTGCAGGAGACTCCGAACACCCCCTGGGCAGGACTCCCCGTCCCCCCCGGGCCGGTGCGCCCGGTTCTCTGAAGAAGATGGCCCCCCATTGGCCCTGGCAGGAGACTCCGAACACCCCCTGGGCAGGACTCCCCGTCCCCCCCAGGCCGGTGCGCCCGGTTCTCTGAAGAAGATGGCCCCCCATTGGCCCTGGCAGGAGGCTCCGAACACCCCCTGGGCAGGACTCCCCGTCCCCCCCGGGCCGGTGCGCCCGGTTCTCTGAAGAAGATGGCCCCCCACTGGCCTTGCAGGAGACTCCGAACACCCCCTGGGCAGGACTCCCCGTCCCCCCCGGGCCGGTGCGCCCGGTTCTCCGAAGATACTGGCCCCCCACTGGCCTGGCAGGAGGCTCCGAACACCCCCTGGGCAGGACTCCCCGTCCCCCCCGGGCCGGTGCGCCCGGTTCTCTGAAGAAGATGGCCCCCCATTGGCCTGGCAGGAGACTCCGAACACCCCCTGGGCAGGACTCCCCGTCCCCCCCGGGCCGGTGCGCCCGGTTCTCTGAAGGAAATGGCCCCCCATGGGCCTGGCAGGAGACTCTGAACACCCCCTGGGCTGGGCTCCCCGTCCCCCCCAGGCCGGTGCGCCCGGTTATTAGCAGATGACGCCTCCCCATGGGCCCTGCAGGAGGCTCCGACCACCCCCTGGCCTGGACTCCCCGTCCCCCCCGGGCCGGTGCGCCCGGTTCTCCGAAGATGATGGCCCCCCATAGGCCCTGAAGGATGCCCCGACCACCCCCTGGGTTGGACTCCCCATCCCCCCAGGCCGGTGCGCCCAGTAGTACATCCCCACAGGCCCGGCACTACACTCCGACCACCCACTGCAGGAGTTGCACTGCCCACTGCCCCCAGGCAGTGAGGCAGTGCATTGCAGGAGTTGCACTGCCCACTGCTCCCAGACAGTGAGGCAGTGCATTGCAGGAGTTCCGCTGCCCACTGCCCCAGGGCAGTGAGGCAGTGCATTGCAGGAGTTGCACTGCCCACTGCCCCAAGGCAGTGAGGCAGTGCATTGCAGGAGTTGCACTGCCCACTGCTCCCAGGCAGTGAGGCAGTGCGTTGCAGGAGTTCCGCTGCCCACTGCCCCAGGGCAGTGAGGCCGTGCATTGCAGGAGTTGCGCTGCCCACTGCCCCCAGGCAGTGCGGCAGTGTATTGCAGAAGTTGCACTGCCCAATACCCCCAGGCAGTGAGGCAGTGCATTGCAGGAGTTGCACTGTCCACTGCCTGGGGCAGAGTAATGCAGGAGCTGCACTGCTCACTGCCCCCAGGCAGTGCGGCAGTGTATTGCCGGAGGTCCACTGCCCACTGCCCCCAAGCCAGTGCGGCAGTGCATTGCAGGAGTTGCGCTGCCCACTGCCCCCAAGCAGTGAGGCAGTGTATTGCAGGAGTTGCACTGCCCACTGCCCCCAGGCAGTGAGGCAGTGCATTGCAGGAGTTGCACTGCCCACTGCCCCCAGGGCAGTGAGGCGGTGCATTGCACGAGTTCCACTGCCCACTGCCCCCAGGCAGTGGGGCAGTGTGTTGCAGGAGTTGCGCTGCCAACTGCCCCCAGGCAGTGAGGTAGTGCATTGCGGGAGTTTCACTGCCCACTGCCCCAGGGCAGTGAGGCGGTGCATTGCAGGAGTTGCACTGCCCACTGCCCCCAGGCAGTGAGGTAGTGCATTGCAGGAGTTGCACTGCCCACTGCCCCCAGGCAGTGAGGCAGTGCGTTGCAGGCGTTCCACTGCCGACTGCCCCCAGGCGGCGAGGCAGTGCATTGCAGGAGTTGCACTGCCCACTGGCCCCAGGCAGTGAGGCAGTGCATTGCAGGAGTTCCACTGCCCACTGCCCCCAGGCAGTGAGGCAGTGCATTGCAGGAGTTCCACTGCCCACTGCCCCAGGGCAGTGAGGCAGTGCGTTGCAAGAGTTGCACCGCCCACTGCCCCCCGGCAGTGGGGCAGTGCATTGCAGGAGTTCCACTGCCCACTGCCCCCAGGCAGTGCGGCGGTGCATTGCAGGAGTTGCACTGCCCACTGCCCCCAGGCAGTGAGGCAGTGCATTGCAGGAGTTCCGCTGCCCACTGCCCCAGGGCAGTGAGGCAGTGCATTGCAGGAGTTGCACTGCCCACTGCCCCCAGGCAGCGAGGCAGTGCATTGCAGGAGTTGCACTGCCCACTGCCCCCCAGGCAGTGCGGCAGTGTATTGCAGGAGTTGCACTGCCCACTGCCCCAGACAGTGAGGCAGTGCATTGCAGGAGTTGCACTGCCCACTGCCCCCAGGCGGTGCGGCAGTGTGTTGCAGGAGTTCCACTGCCCACTGCCCCCAGGCAGTGAGGTAGTGCATTGCAGGAGTTGCACTACCCACTGCCCCCAGGCAGTGAGGCAGTGCATTGCAGGAGTTCCACTGCCTACTGCCCGAGGGCAGTGAGGCAATGCATTGCAGGAGTTGCACTGCCCACTGCCCCCAGGCAATGCGGCCGTGTATTGCAGGAGTTGCACTGCCCACTGCCCCCAGGCAGTAAGGCAGTGCATTGCAGGAGGTCCACTGCCCACTGCCCCAGGGCAGTGAGGCAGTGCATTGCAGAAGCTGCACTGCCCACTGCCCCCAGGCAGTGAGGCAGTGCATTGCAGGAGTTGCACTGCCCACTGCCTCCAGGCAGTTGGGCAGTGCATTGCAGGAGTTCCACTGCCCACTGCCCCAGGGCAGTGAGGCAGTGCATTGCCGAAGTTGCACTGTCCACTGCCCCCAGGCAGTGAGGCAGTGCATTGCAGGAGTTCCGCTGCCCACTGCCCGAGGGCAGTGAGGCACTGCATTGCAGAAGTTGCACTGCCCATTGCCCCCAGGCAGCGAGGCAGTGCATTGCAGGAGTTGCACTGCCCACTGCCCCAGACAGTGAGGCAGTGCATTGCAGGAGGTCCACTGCCCACTGCCCCCAGGCAGTGAGGCAGTGCATTGCAGGAGTTCCACTGCCCACTGCCCCCAGGCGGTGCGGCAGTGCATTGCAGGAGTTCCGCTGCCCACTGCCCCCAGGCGGTGCGGCAGTGTGTTGCAGGAGTTCCACTGCCCACTGCCCCAGGGCAGTGAGGCAGTGCATTGCCGAAGTTGCACTGTCCACTGCCCAGGCAGTGCATTGCAGGAGTTCCGCTGCCCACCGCCCGAGGGCAGTGAGGCACTGCATTGCAGAAGTTGCACTGCCCACCGCCCCCCAGGCAGTGCGGCAGTGTATTGCAGGAGTTGCACTGCCCACTGCCCCAGACAGTGAGGCAGTGCATTGCAGGAGGTCCACTGCCCACTGCCCCTAGGCAGTGAGGCAGTGCATTGCAGGAGTTCCACTGCCCACTGCCCCCAGGCGGTGCGGCAGTGCATTGCAGGAGTTCCGCTGCCCACTGCCCCCAGGCGGTGCGGCAGTGTGTTGCAGGAGTTCCACTGCCCACTGCCCTCAGGGCAGTGAGGTAGTGCATTGCAGGAGTTGCACTACCCACTGCCCCCAGGCAGTGAGGCAGTGCATTGCAGGAGTTCCACTGCCTACTGCCCGAGGGCAGTGAGGCAATGCATTGCAGGAGTTGCACTGCCCACTGCCCCCAGGCAATGCGGCCGTGTATTGCAGGAGTTGCACTGCCCACTGCACCCAGGCAGTAAGGCAGTGCATTGCAGGAGGTCCACTGCTCACTGCCCCAGGGCAGTGAGGCAGTGCATTGCAGAAGCTGCACTGCCCACTGCCCCCAGGCAGTGAGGCAGTGCATTGCAGGAGTTGCACTGCCCACTGCCTCCACGCAGTTGGGCAGTGCATTGCAGGAGTTCCACTGCCCACTGCCCCAGGGCAGTGAGGCAGTGCATTGCCGAAGTTGCACTGTCCACTGCCCCCAGGCAGTGAGGCAGTGCATTGCAGGAGTTCCACTGCCTACTGCCCGAGGGCAGTGAGGCAATGCATTGCAGGAGTTGCACTGCCCACTGCCCCCAGGCAATGCGGCCGTGTATTGCAGGAGTTGCACTGCCCACTGCACCCAGGCAGTAAGGCAGTGCATTGCAGGAGGTCCACTGCTCACTGCCCCAGGGCAGTGAGGCAGTGCATTGCAGAAGCTGCACTGCCCACTGCCCCCAGGCAGTGAGGCAGTGCATTGCAGGAGTTGCACTGCCCACTGCCTCCAGGCAGTTGGGCAGTGCATTGCAGGAGTTCCACTGCCCACTGCCCCAGGGCAGTGAGGCAGTGCATTGCCGAAGTTGCACTGTCCACTGCCCCCAGGCAGTGAGGCAGTGCATTGCAGGGGTTCCACTGTCCACTGCCCCAGGGCAGTGAGGCAGTGCATTGCCGAAGTTGCACTGCCCACTGCCCCCAGGCAGTAAGGCAGTGCATTGCAGGAGTTCCACTGCCAACTGCCCCAGGGCGGTGAGGCAGTGCATTGCAGGAGTTGCACTGCCCACTGCCCCCAGGCAGTGAGGCAGTGCATTGCAGGAGTTCCGCTGCCCACTGCCCCCAGGCAGTGAGGCAGTGCATTGCAGGAGTTGCACTGCCCACTGCCCCCAGGCAGCGAGGCAGCACGTTGCAGGAGTTGCACTGCCCACTGCCCCCAAGGCGGTGAGGCCGTGCATTGCAGGGGTTCCATTGCCCACTGCGCCCAGGCAGTGAGGTAGTGCATTGCAGGAGTTGCACTGCCCACTGCCCCAGGGCAGTGAGATAGTGCATTGCAGGAGTTGCACTGTCCACTGCCCCCAGGCAGTGGGGCAGTGCATTGCAGAAGTTCCACTGCCCACTGCCCCAGGGCAGTGAGACAGTGCATTGCAGGAGTTGCACTGCCCACTGCTCCCAGGCAGTGAGGCAGTGCATTGCAGGAGTTCCACTGCCCACTGCCCCAGGGCAGTGAGGCAGTGCATTGCAGGAGTTGCACTGCCCACTGCCCCCAGGCAGTGCGGCAGTGCATTGCGGGAGGTGCGCCGTCCACTGCCCCCAGGCAGTGAGGCGGTGCATTGCCGGAGGTAGACCTCACGTGGCTCCTCCGGCGCCCCTACTCATTTATCCCCCCAGTGCCCTACCGCGACCAATGTCAGCTCTCCCCGACGGCGCTGAGTGACTGGTTGCAGGACCGGGCCTCCATACCGGCGCGGGCCACCTACGAGGCCCGCTGGGGGAAAAATTTCATGCCAGGGGGAGGCCTCCCCCTGGACTGGTTCGACCACGACCAGCAGCGCCACATCACGGCGCATCGCATGGACAACGTCCCGACCATGGCCGTCCTAGCCCACCGTTCCTCCCACCGTGGCACGGTGCTGGATACAACGTGCCTCCTGTGCGGGACACAGCCCGAGACGGCGCCCCACCTGTGGGCCTGCTCGGCTCAATCACACGAGTGGGGGCCAGCCCGCCGGCGCCTCGCAGCGTGGCTCAACCAGAAGGTGGGGCCACGGGCGGCCCCAGTGCGTCACCAGCTGTGGGAACCGACTGTGCTGGAGCAGTGGGCGGCAGCCCTGCGGACCCCCTCCATGCAGCTGGCCCACCTGGAGTGTACGGGGCCCCACTTGCTGGGCACGGAGTTCCTCCGCCACGTCGTGGAGGAGTCCATACGGATCTGGTACGCCCACGCCAAGGCGCGTGCCACACTGCTGAAGGCCCGCCTGGGCCCGGGCAGCACGATGGCGTGGGCGTTGCAGGAGCTGCGCCTGCACCAGCAAGCAGAAAGGGAAGGGGTGCAGCGGGAGCTCCTGGAATAAGCGCGGTCGCCAGAGGCGAACTCACGAGGTCTCCCCGACTCCCCCTCCCCCTGCCGAGGCCTACACACTTACGCACGGCGCGCACACAACACACACAGCCCAGCCCGTTTACCTTTACCCGTGGGTAGACATCCCGGCCTTTTGCCTTTTGGTAACAGCGCCTTCGGCACACCACACCACACCACACCACACCACACCACACCACACCACACCACTTTGTTCTGGTTTCCACAAATGCAGACAGGGTTCAATCGTATGTTGCGCCCCGCCATCAGCATCACTCCATTTTATTGCGGCCTTGAGAGCGTCCGTCTCTGAGCGTCTATTTTTTTTTTCCGAAAGGCGTGTGGTCATTTGACATGGCTCCGTGACGTTTCTCATCTGACTGGCAGTGTGGCAGCAGCCTCACGAGCCGTCAGCAGTCAGTAGTCAGTCAGCAGTCACACTCACACTCACAAAGGGAAAGAGAGAGGGACAGGGGAAAACGTGGAAGACAGGGTGAAAGACAGGGTGAAACAGGAAGAGGGATGTAGACTGCCAAGAAAGCCCTGCAGCAGTGCCGACCGCTCAGCCCAGATGCTCCTGATCAGCTCTGGCCCCCTCCCCCACGCTGCCTTCATGGCACCCCGCAGATTTTTCCAGTGGCATGTTGGTGGATATTGCAATGGAGTATTTGTAGATAGTCTCGGGCATATGGACTGGCCTGTGGGTCCCTCGCGGGAGAAGGAGTAGCACAGCAACTATCACAGTGTCAACATCTCAGGACATACAAATCCATTTTGCGGAGCCTCTGCCTCTGGCCTCGGCCCAATTAGTTCATGTGGACCACACACTTGTGTGTGCTGCACTGTCCAGTCCACCTGACTGAATAGTGCAGACTGACTGACTGACTGTTGTGTGCAATGGAGTGCCTCTGCACCAAAATGGACAGCCTCCATTTGGAGTGCATTACGCGTACCTGTACAGCTTCCTGGTGACAGTGATCCCCCCCCCCCGTCGTGAACATACCTCTGACCGGGCCCAGAGGTGGCAGTAAGTGGAGTTGACCACGATCAGAAGTGTGAATGAGTCGGTGTGTGAACAAGTCAGCAACTGAATTGGGCAGCAGTACTCTTGAACGATGAAAGACCGATGACCGCTGGGCCTGTGTCACAGGGGCCTTTCGGTAGCCAAGTATCCGTTGCTTCATGGCCACCCCCGGAGGCAGGCTAGAGTTCATGGCCGACAAAACACGCCAAGCAAAGGATTGCGGCAACAAGGCGCACACGCTGCACACATGTGGGACACCGTTTGGTCTGACCATCTGCTTCGCATTGGAGCTGCCGAACGTCGCAGCGCATGCATACCAAGACGTGCATGTGTAGAGCGCTCGTTGACCTGCGGGCGAAGGCATGCCGCTCTAGCTGTCTTTTCTGGATCCCTTGCAGCCGTGTCTCCACTGACCACGACGGGGCACATACAGATCGCCTGATTCTGTTGTCTGTCTTGCTGATTTATCTATCCACTACGGGGAGAGTGGCATGCAGCAGCCCCGGGCCACAGACGTGTCATGTGTGTGCACACATGACGCATGACCTCCAGGGACACGGGCACACGGTGCCCTGTATTCCTGCCACAGGAGGGTCCCAGCTTCACACAGCCGTGTGCACACAGCTGTGTGATCATTGTGATGTAAATACGCGTCCCATCTGCAGTTCCTGCATCACCCTTGGGGCGGGTGGCAGCACCATTGCACCGTGCCCCCCCCCCCCCCCTTCTCTTGCAGGCCCAGCAAGTGCAGTTTTGTACCAGAGTGTGGAATCCAAGAGGACGAAGAGCAGCCCTGCTCATCCTCAACCTCTGGAATGCCCCCCTCCAGTTGTAGTTGTGTCCATTACGGTGCAGGGGGCTCACATGTAGTGCGCGCACAGTGCAAGTATTTGGCCACCAGGCAGACTGAGCCCATGTATTTTGCATCATTTGTGGGACAAAGTAGTAATGTGTTCTCTCACTGCTACTCACGAATGTATACAAATGTGGTGTCCTAAGTGTCCTCCATTGGGATGGTGTAGGAGGGTGTGCTTGGCTGTCAGTTTTCTTTCTTTGACGGGCACCCACACAAGAGACGTTGTCATGGGGCCAGCATTGAGGGCGACAATTACCATGCCCTAGCAGCCCTTGTTGGATACCACATACTGCGCATTGCCCTCTCGGAGATACTCCCCAATGATGTTCCCGCTCTCCCACACAAGCAAGACGAGCCTGTCAATATGGAAGGCAAGACATGCCCCCCCCCCCCCCTTCAACGTCCCTGCAGGCAAACAAGCCAATCAATACTTAGTTCAGTCCTCGCAAGCCAAGAAACCTGTTGGCAAAGGTCGAATGCTCCTCGACTTGCTTTTTCAAGCCGTTGTGGTCTTCTGAAATTTAGCACATTTAGAGCACAAATTTCCTGGTTGGTCGTCCTCTGTATGCGTCATGGCCTAAGGGAAGACAGGGAGCAGTTTTGAGGGTGCCGCCCGCGCGGTGCGTGCGGTGCACACAGTGCACCAGGGCATTTGTGCATGGCTGCATCCATGAGCCCTAATGCGCATGTGGCACTGCACGTCATCACATCGCTCGGGTTCAAGATCTGCCGCTACGTTCTGCAGCATGGTGTACAAACAACCCAGGATGTTTGAAGGCCGCAGTGTGCGCAGTGCGCACGATGCGGGCACCCTCTTTACACAATGGGATTCTCAGAAGGTTGGTTTGGGGCGTTGTTTGGAATTGGGGTTGTCTGTATGCTAGTTTGGCGAAGTCATTTCCAAAACTAGCAGCAGTGCAGGCCCCCATGTTTCAATCCAGACCAGACTGCATTCGACTGTGTCCAGGGTTTCGACCACCTTGTCCGTAGACCGGGGCGGGGGAGGGGGGGTAGTAGCACACCTAGTGCACAGAGCCCTCTGCTTGTCAGAGACTGGGAGTGTTCTCTGAGTGCTGTGGCAGTACATGCAGCGCACAAGCATTGCAGCATCAGACTTAATCACGTCGAAACTCACACGCGGTGCAAGTGCCCCATTTCCAGTAGGGTTGTGCACTGACCCCCCTCCTCCCCCCCACCTCTTCTTCCAGCCTCCGGAAAGAGCAGATCCAAACAGAGCCTAGCTCCCCAGTTCTCAAAGGGGTTTTTTTTTAACCTGGAGCCACGTGTTGTTTCTGGTGCGCTCAGGCGTCTTTCAGCCGCTACTACCCGCAGCTCAACGCTGTGGACCTGATGCTATGCCCTCAACCACAAGCCATTGGGAGTGCCAGCAGGAGCTCATGCCAATCTCCGGAATCCAAGTGGCCTCCTTTTGCACACGTAGAACGGCATCCTGAGCTGTCTTTTCTACCCCTTCCTCTGCACACTGCGCAATAACATGTGCTATTGTTCTGTACCCCCCCCCACCCGCCCGCCCTTTGCCTTTGTATATGTGGGATTTCCCAAAATTTAGGTGGACCGGTCTCCGTCAGGACCTCCTTCTGCTGACCAAGCGCTTGAAGGACGGCGAAGGTACTGCCCTGCCTGAGTCATAATCTGCCATCATCGCCGCCCCAACTGCTTCCGACCGCCCCCTCCACCCGTTTTGTACAACCGCCAGCCTCCAGCACCGACCGTTACGAATCTGTACATTCCTGTGCCTCTTCACATTGAGCCTATTTTTGCGTCACATGTTGAAGGTTGACAATTTCCGACCAAAGCCCATCCCGTTATGGCTTGCCTCCCTGTTGCGCATAAATGGCCTGGCAACCCCTCCCACCAGCCTTACAGCCAAGCGCACTTCGCACGTCATGCCCTGGACATGCAGCGCACCGCTGATGGGTGCCACTTGGTGCTCCGGAAGCCCCTGGCGCTGTGTCACATGTCTGACATCGGCGGTGGCGGAGAGCCCCTCTGAACTTCGCGGTCTCGGGTACGCCAGCAGTGGTGCAACCCCCCCCGCCCCCACCATGAAACATTGATAGCCACTGATGAGTGGCGAACTCAAGGCAACATTCGGTGCTGGTTGAAGTCGAACTGATTGAGTCTCGCAGGAGGTCAGGATCATGCCGGTTATTTCAAAACCTGGCATCATCCCCCCCCCCCCCCCCGCCCCCCGCCCCCAGTGTGGTAATCCATGTACATTGGCGACCATTTCGCGTCGTGGCTGGTTTTGGGTATCGTGTTGATGGCGCCCCATTTCTTCCGCCCCACCTCTCCCTCCACCGGTCCGGTCCGGTGGTGCAGGGGATCCGTTGTTCCCACGGGCCGAACGCGGAAAGGTTGGGTCCGTTGTTTGCGGGATCGGCCGAAATGAGCCGGGGGCGGGTGTGGGTGCGGGTGCGGGAAGGGACCCCCCGCAGCAGACTGCAGTAGCAGACGTGGACCCGGTCGAGGCCGCGCACATGATCCTGGACATCATTCGAAGCCCCCCCCCCTCCCGCCCCGCTTCACCCCTCGGTTCCTTCCCGTTTCCCTGCGTCTCCAATGCACAAATATTTTTTGGATCCGGTTGGGGGGGGGTCAGACTGTACAGACTGGGCCTCTGACTGTGGGGATTGCGGCTGCCCATGCCCATTGCGTGTGCCCGAGTCCTGCCGCCCATGTCCATTGTGTTTGTATATTATTATCACCTGCTCCGCCCCTGTCTCTGGCGGTGGGGTGTGTTTGAGCGCACGTCTTGTGACCAGCCTATTCCTGCGTGAGGGTTCCGCTGTGTGTCGTGTCATGGCGTGTGGTGTGTTGTGTAGTGGGGTGTCCTTAACCAGGCATGAAGCAGTTGGTGCACCTCTCTTGACCATGTTTCCGAGTCATTTCGGGGGGAGGAGGGGGGGGGGGGCGTTGCCAAGGGTTTGTCAAGTTTGGGCTGGATTCAGAGCATGAGGTCCTGACAATGCACGCGGTGCTATGCACCGCGCGCGGATTTGCCCATTGCGTTGGTAGACTGGGTCTCCCGGTTCGCCCACGCCCAACCGCTGCCTGGGATTATGGAGTTCGGCTTGGCATGGGCCCTGAGGCAACTGGTGTTTGCACGTGTGCAGTCTTGTCCGCCTGTGCCTTGCCCATTACACATATGCACCACCGGCTACGCGGCCGATGCGCCGCCCACTGGGGGCTGGCCTGACCTGTGTCCAAACCAAAACTGTGCATTGCGTGCGCGTCTTTGATGGAGATTGGGGAGGAGGCCTTCCTATGCCAGGCCAACAATCGGTGGTGTTCAATTGTAGTCTGGACCCCTCCTCCCCCCACAAACCCCCCAATGTACTCTGATGGGCTTGTAGCCTGTGAGGGTGCTGACCGCGCGGTGCGGCGTCAGCCCGGTGCGCACAATATATGCTCACACTAAAAGTTGCTGAAACGTGGCCAGTGTGCACTGTATGCAATGGTTGGGTGATGCTATTGGTGTGCATGGGTAAAACACACTTTGGGGGCATTATCTGGGGGGAAGTGGTGATGATGCATGCACAAAAGTTTCCCATTTCAATGTATTTTCTCCACGTCCCTGCCTACCTTCCGAAAGGGTGTACATTGCAATAAAGCGTTGCATCCTCTGACGCGCGCGGTGCAGTGCGCGCGTTTCAGCACCCTCCTTGGGAGCAGTCCAGGGTGGACACGGTTAGCAAGATTGGGTACTCCCTCATCGGTGCCCGATCCACCCAGTCCCCACACCACCTGAGCCACACCATTTGTGCATCATGTGTGGTCACCACAGCCACAGCACCGTCTGGGTACCACCGTTTGTCAGTTGCCACCTCAATGAAGTGCCTCACATGCAAGCAAGAGCTAAGTGGGTACGGAGTCGGGTGTTTTAGGAAAAAACACGCGTTTTTTCTTTTTCTGGTTTTTTCCCCCGTTTTTGGCCGTTTTTGGCCGCGGGTTGATGTTTTTTCATGTTTTTTGGGGTTTTTTGTTTCTTCATGGTGGTATTAGGTACAAACGCATCTTGTGGTACCAAGGAAGCATTGTTTTTTGAATATTTGTGGCATTCCTTGTTTCTCCGACATCTTCTGGCAGAGTGTTTTTTTGTTTTTTTCCCTCATGCATGACGTACCAAGTAGTTCTACAATGGGGGACACACATATATGGGAGATGTGGGATGTGGGATGTTGGGTCCGTATGTCATGGCATGAACATGTGCAAATGTGAATGCAAATGACATGGCAAATAGAGGTGCAATGGGGGGCCACGCTTACATAGGAGATGCGGGATTTGGGATGTTACGTCCATATGTCATGGCATGTATACGTGCAATCTGCGATCACATAGCAGATAGAGATGCAAAGGAGGTCACAAAAAGAAAGTAGATGGGATGTGGGATCTGGGATGTCTGGTATGGGATGTGGGACGTAGGATGTGGGATGTGCATTGCAAATACGTAGGACATGTCTGTTGTTTCCCCTTCTTGCTAGCGTATGTTTTGTTGGTGCCTGGCGTCTGGGTGAAGAGCGATGGCGAGGGCGCCGAGTGGTCCTTCCATAAATCCGTCCCGGCCGCCGCTCGTTACTTGGGAGAGCAAGGCGTCAAGTTGCATGACGCCCAAGTCAGCCGGGAGGCCATGCAAGCGCAATGGTGCCCCCGACGGTTGGCGTTTCACTACCTACCTGAACACGGTAGCCCCCCGTAATGCCACCATGGCTGCAAAACCCCGCGCAGCACCATCCATCCCCAGCGGTCTTGCCGGTGCCAACCGCGTTTGCGGTGCTTGCAATAGTGGGAATGCCATGCACGCAGTGCGTACGCAGTGCAAAGTTTTGAATGTCGGCCAATACTCAAACCCTACTTTTGGCCTCTTTTGACAAGTTTTTGGTTCCATCCCGGGGTTTTTTTTAGCTTCCTACGCATTTGGGATGTGGCACATTTGAATTGTCACCCTTTGTTGCCCAATGTCAGGTGTTTTTGTTGCCCCTGCCACTGAGACTCTGAGACCCAGAATCTTACCGAAAGCAACAACTCTTGACCTACACAGGGCCCAGTGCCCTCGCCTCGCGCTCACACAGGCCTCTGGCCTCGCTGACACTGCCCTTGAGCGGGGCCATACAATATGTCGCCCATCACGCTGGACGACAAAGCGCTACGAGGGCTGCGCGACATCATCCGCCAGGAGGTTCAGGCGGCCATGGGAGCGACCTCACAACAGCAGCCAAGTGCAGCGGCTGGAGAGCGAAACACACCCACATCTGCAAAGAGCACCAGCAAAGGTGCAAGCAGATCACAAAACCCCACCCAATCCCAGGGGGCAGCAGGATCCAAGGCCAAGGCCAGATCACAGTCCCCAGCCCGCCAGTCAACCACTGGTGCAGGGAGCAAAAAGGTGCGAGAAGATCCCAAAGACAAGGAAATTCGAGAGCTCAAAGACATGATCAAAGAGCTC
The DNA here is from genome assembly GCA_964036045.1 of Eutreptiella sp. 'Long Island Sound 2002'. Taxonomy (NCBI): domain Eukaryota; phylum Euglenozoa; class Euglenophyceae; order Eutreptiales; family Eutreptiaceae; genus Eutreptiella; species Eutreptiella sp. 'Long Island Sound 2002'. Next base: position 12,123,891 of record OZ038398.1, on the reverse strand, counting down.
ACCGCCACGATCAAGGAGCTTCGGGCCTCCATTCGACATCCCAAGAAGACGTCAGACAACGAAGATGCAGCGGAGCCAACACAGCTGGCTCAACGGCCACGCACGTATGCAGATGCAGCGGCCAAGGGGAAATCCTCCTCAGTGCAAAAGTCAAAGGAAAGCAGCCAGTCCAGTGCTTATACGGTAGTCAAATCACGATCTGCTGTCAAAGTACTTGGCAAGCCAAAAGATGTAGGTATGCCAGTGCAACCAACGCATGGAGTAGGTGCGGAGGAAGCACGAACCTGGCAAGCCTCTGCCCTACTACCATTGCAACTCTGGAAAGAAGCCGAGAACAAACAACTTGGCCTTCCGGTGCTGAATCCCAGCAAACCACCAGCCGAATGGAAAGTCTCAGAGAGACCAGGCACCTTCCAAAGGGTGCTCATGCTAGGAGGCACAGCAGACTCATGTGCAGAACTCGCAGACATGGCTTTCACGTCCCATCCTCAGGTAGAACACATGGCTGCCATCGTCAACGTGCCAAATACAGCCGGAGTCAAAAAGGCAACTGTCGCGGACGCACTACGCCACATGAGACTCACGCGCGCCGATCTGGATGTTCAGGGCTGCTTGCTAACCCTGGCAACCCGAATCACGCGGGCCGAGTGGGTCCACTCCGAGGGTCCGCCCAGGCCCATAGCAGATCAGCAACTATGGATGCAGTGGGAAAGGACCACAATGGAACAAGACGACGAATCGGACCATCAGGAATCAGACACGGCGGAGCATGCCCCAGTGACCCCCTCGGAGAGGGAAAGTGGCTTCCACAAGATATCCTTGCAGATAGATCCTCTTATGTGCTCGGATTCCGAACTGCCTCGGAACAGAACCAAAGGCTCTGCACAACGCTGGGTGAGGCAGCAAACGATGGAGTGCCTGAAAACGTGCATGCAAGAAATGACACAGGCACCGCCAATGGAGATTTTTCGCCGAGCAGAACATTCCTCAGTCACGATGGAGCTCCCACTGGAGGCTGCCAAAAGGGTGCTCATCGGGTCGGGCAAGCTGCAAGGCATCGAGGCAAGGCCGTGGATGTCGAAAGGATCTCCTGGACCTGGACTGGAAGCACGCATTCTCTGGCTGAAAGCCCCCAACATGAAGAGCTCCAGCAACATATGGGAGATCCTTCACACCCAATACTGGTTTGCCGGTGTGCTGACAGGAGACACTGTCGGCAGATGGGGTATCCGAATATGGGGAACAGAAGAACCAAGCGAGCAGCAAAGGACAGGTATTGCGAACCTGCTTGGAGCAGAGGCCCCCACCAAACGAACACGCATACGGGTGTACGGATACCCGGCCGGTTTCGGCTACGGTACCACGTGGGCTCAAGAGGAGGCCGCACGTGTCTTTCCCTTAGGCAAGGTCCAAGTTCTTTCCTGCCAACACCTCGTCAGCACGTCCATAACCAAGCCGGTGTTCGACATTACCGCAACGGGGGTGCCAACGGAATGCAGGCGCACAAGCTGGAGTCCACCGACACCAGAGCAAACCCACGGATTTGGAGGCGGTGCGTGTCGCACAAACTCCGACCAGCAGCGGAAAGAGTTGGACGCCAAGAGAGGCTACGTCTAGCCACACGGGCAGACGACGACCCAGAGACTACCTCTTTGCAAGACGTTGTGGAGGACAACCACGACATGGAGACAGGACAATAATGCTGTCCGTTCGGGCAGTGGCATTGCTGCGTCCAAGGGCATGCACGAGTCGGTACAAACAGCCGCCGTGCTACGCGAGACGGACACATCCGCCGCGCGGGAAATCTTCAGGATTCCTCTTGTGCATGCTGTGCCTTTTGCCACGGTGCTCTAACTGTAGACAATGTTGCCATACACCAGCCCTGAGTGCACGCAAGTGCCCCCCCACTGAGCTGACGAGAGAGGAAGCAATGAGAACCGCTCGGGCACGCAGCCCTGAAATGATGCCCCCCCTACCAGGGCTCTTACCACCCAGGACGTGCGACTGCCGCCCGGACTGCCTATTCCTGATGACAGGTACTATGTCTTATTCCATGGGACGGTCGCACAAAAGGCGAAGGTCGGACTCCAGCAGCGAGGAAGGTGAACACCAACATCGAAAGCGGCAGCAGCCGCAACAGCACACCCACATCCATGTCCACGTCCACCAGCCCCAACAGCGGCACCCAGATCGGTCGAAACGCCGCAGTGCACACCGAGAACGATGCAGGATTCAAGGCGAGACCAGACGGATGGAAAGCGCGCTGCAAGAGCTCGATGCCCAACAGGCAACTGAAGTCCAAGCAGCCCGGGAGGAGCAGCAGTCGGCCGCGCAGTACTCTGACAGGGCCCCTCTGATCCCGTTCCAGGCCAACCCGCCGAGACAAAGGCCACGGACACCCAGCTACGAGCAGGTGATGGCCCGCCCACCACTACCCAGCTATGATGAGGTAGTGGGGATGACAGCAGACGAGGAAGAAGCAGAGCATGGCCCCAGCAGATCCGGACTCGCCAACCCGTACTCCCGGGAGCAGCTGAGGGACATCTCGGCAGCGGTGCAGATGCAACCGGCACGGCCCACGGTGATCACCGACGTCCTGTACAAAACAGGCTCATACATAGCCTTGGCGCTGGAGCCCTATCTTGCGCTGCATCATCGCGATGATTGGGTCAGAGACTGGGCCACGGATGTCGGACACAAGCTGGGTTTTGACGACGCGCCAGAGCCCGACACGGTCAAGCAAGGGACCCATGCGGCGCCCAAAACTGGAGGCTGCGGCTGCGGGGAAGGAAACCCCAGGGACTTACTTTCGGCATCAGCTCCAACGCCAAATATGGAGTGTCCCAGTACGCATGGGCCTCGGGCGCGGAATGGCTGATCAGCCGCATCCACGCCCAAACAACAGCAGTGAGGCCGCCGTCACCGCCACCGGAGGACGAAGATGCCCAGCCGCCGGCATACGCGCCACGCCAAGAGTTTGTGGACCAGGTATGTGCAGACCTTGCTTGGCAGGTGCCTGAACGTGCGGTCCTCTCAGCAAGCGCTGATACATGCAGATACAGTACCCCCCTGCTCACACAAACTTGTCTTCTCACTTCCAGTGGCTCGACCCGGAATGGAAGCTGCAGCGAGGCTACCGAGACGGCAGATGACCGTGACCCGAAAATCCGTCAAGGCGCACCATCACCGCTGCCCATGCACACTCTCAACCCTGCCAGTGACGAGCAGGCCAGCATAGCTAAGACGGAGAGCTCCGCTAACCACCCAGCTAAGCCGTGCGCGAGATGGGAACGCCCGCCGCGTCACAGTGCCGAGAGACAGTCTGTGATGGCGAGAGCCGCCAGACTATTATGGACGAGTCGGGTAAGCCCGCCGTCCTCAGCAGCGGTGCCTGATGCACACTGCAATTCCAGTATTCACTGTCACTGTAACCTCAGAGCTTCTCTTCCTGACCCCTCCAGCATGCCTAACCGCCTGGCCTGCCTTGTTCCTTTTAGCCCCCTGCTCCTGCTCGTGGATCAGTCAGATCAGAATCCCACCCCAACGCAGTCGGCCCACAACTTGGCACAGCTGGTGCCACCTGACCAGTGGGCCGCGCTGCATGTGCGCGCACACACACACGCACACACGCATCCACACTGGAAGCGTGACCAGATCCTACGCTGTGGTGACGTGCACCCCAACCCAGGACCCACCTCTCTGGCACTCATCAACGTGACGGCCTTGCGAGCACACCACCATGAGGTGCTGGATTTGCAAGAGGACATCGTGGCGCTCACGGAAACACGGCTCACGCAAGGGGCCCAGAATGCAATGGCCTTCATGGCAAGACAGAAGGGGTGGCAACCCTTTTGGGGAGCCCCCCTACTATCCAAGACAGGTGGCATTTGGGGAGCTGCCCCAGGAGGGGCGGCCCTTCTGGTACGGGAAAAGTGGCCGGCAAAGCAAGCTCAGCGGGACCCGGGATGCACACTAAGTGAGGAACTGTGGAATTCAGGCAGGTGGCTGCACGTCATCGTGACCCCAGCGGATGGTAAACGCCCCCTGAACGTGATTGTGGTGTATGGGATCCCAGGAGACCACAAGCTAAATGGCAAGCTATGGGAGGCAGTGCTGACCCAAGTTGCAAAGCTGGGGAACTCCCCCTTTCTGATAGCCACGGATGCCAATGTCCAACTAGATCACTATCGCTGCATGCCCAACCTCATGATGACGGAGCTGCTGTCGGGGCGCATGGTGGATGTCGACCTCTTACATGCACGGACCACGGGACAGGACTGCCAGTGCTCGTACCACAATGGCTCCATCAAACAGAAACCAACCAGAATTGATGGTATTTTGGCGGATGCCAAGACGGCCAGTACCATCATGAAAGTCTTGCCAACCGAAAGATGTCCCGTGCCTGGACACAAGCCGGTCACCTTCACCTTCAATTTCAAGCAGTCTGCCCAGCGGGTTCTGAAGTTTGTGCGGTTACCACCCATGATACCAGCCCACCTGCAGAAACGCAAGCGGGACCAAATAGTGAAAGACGTCACCGAACCCTACGTGGCGATATGGGAGAAAGTCCTAGACAATGAGGCGTCCACGGCAGATCAACTGTGGGACCTCTGGACATGGCTGGCTGAAGAAACCATGCTGGTCCTGACCATGGCACCGCCGCCAGCGGTCAGGACAGGAATATGCCAACTACCACTGGCTCCCCAAGAGTTGCCGAGAGGACGGGGAACCAAGAAGATGCTCAAGACGGTGGAGCTTACGCCGAAGCGCATGACGCCGTCAGGACTCCCGTGCACTGCACCAACCAAGGAGATGTCCGCCCTGCCGAGCGCCCTAGTGCCAGTGATGAAGTGGGCGGCAAGCAGGGAACAAGCCGTGGTCCCTGTTATGGGCCCCGTACCGCGAGAGGTCCTCAACAATTGGAAGGCGATACGCAGGAGAGCCCACCGCATTCTTCAGCTCATCTCCAAAGGGCAATGTGTAGCAGAGCACCAAGAACTACTGCGCACGGTGATGGAGGCTCCAGAAAGTGCACCCATGACCATCACCGACTTGGTCCGGCTCAGTGATAAGATTAAAATGCTGAGTAGGCGGCAACTGGCTCAAGAAGAAAAGAAGAGGCACCAAGATTGGAGAGAATGGATTGAGGAGACCTGGACCACATCACCTGGGAAGGTGTACCAATGGATCAAAGAGGACAAGTACACGCCCACGGTCCTGATCCAGAAAGAGGACGGCACCTTGACTGGCAATGTGCCCGAAATGGACCTCGTGATACACCAGAAATGGGACCCGATAATGAGGCAGCACGCGGATCCGGCGCTGCCGGAGCCGGAAACTGAACCCTTCTGGCGCAAGTTCGGCAAATATGTGGAGCATCACCAGATGGAATGTCAGCCCATCACCGCGGAGCGCCTTTGCCGTCAGTTCAAGGACATGAAACGCGGCCGGGCCACAGGTCTAGAAGGATGGACTGTTGTGGACATGCGGAACATGCCATGGCCGCTACTGCAAATGCTGGCTCAGCTGTTAAACTGGGTCGAATCCCATGGCGTATGGCCTGAGCAACTTGCCACAGGGTACATTCCGCTGATCCCCAAAGGCGAGGGCAGTGAGCCGCTGCAGCTCAGGCCGCTGTCGGTGCTGTCTGCGATTTATGGCGCCTGGTCCGGTATCCGACTCCGTGACTGCCTCATCTGGCAGGAGAAGTGTATGCATTTGCCTTCAGGCCGCAGAAGAGCGCCCTGGACGCAGCAACTCTGCTAGCCGCCCTCATTGAGCGAGCACACCTACTGAAGCAGGCATTATCTGGCGCTGGCACTGACTATGTGAAGTGTTTTGATTTGATACCACAACAAATCTCCTTCCGGATGGCACGAGAGTTCGGCCTGGACCCCAAACCGCAGGCGGCATTGGAGGCCATGTATCAACAACTACACAGGGCGTTCAAAATAAACGGGGCGCTGGGCTCCTTTTTTCACGCCACGAACGGAGTACTGCAAGGGTGCGCCATGAGCGTACTCATGATCAACATGCTCACCACAGTCTGGATGCGTGCCGTAGACGAGCTAGAAGGAGCTATCTCAGTGACGGTACACAGCCTGCCGCCCATACCGCCCAAGCTGGAAGAGCCCAAGGAGCTGAGATACAGATGTAAACCCTCCCCGTCCACCGCGGTGTCCTGCCTTCGGCCACCTCCGGCCCCGAGCAGGTGCGTTATGAAGACCTTCGGCTCGGGGATTGACCAGTTTGAATATTGGGAACACTCCAACCCCTGCACATGTGGCCATGGACCTCCACCTCCGCCTCAGCAATCTCAGCCGCCACACTCCTCCTCCGAACCTGAGCCCGAACGCGATGGGCTGGTGGAAGAAGAAATGGCAGCATCGGGGGAGTCAACGCCCAACAGCCCAGTGAAGCTCAGGGGTGCTCAACCCCAGCCACAAGAGGCGGGCACGATCCAGGTCGGGTCCATGGGCTACGCAGATGACACGTATCCGCTGCGATCTGAGGGCCAATACATGGCGCCGGTAATGCAGCTCACTGATGAGTGGCTAGCTCTCACTCTGCAAAAAGTGAACCCCAAGAAGTCACTGTCCATACAAGTACGACAATCCAAGGAAATTGCCCGCAAACACACGGTACTCCAAGGGATCTCACTCCCCCTCCAAGCTGAATTCCGCTCGCTGGGGGTGGGTATTCGTACCAGCCTGACCAGGGGGACTGGCCCGCTCCTGAAAAAGAGGACATCCAAGGGGATACACCTGCTGTCCAGAGTGAGGGGTGCACAAGGGGGCTTAAGCCGGCGAACGCACATCATTGCCACTCTGGTACAAGCCGCAGCCCTATGGGGGACCCCGGGGGCGGAGGTATCCCGGAGGGATTTACAGAGTCTGGAGACGGCAGTGCTCCACAGTTTGTGGGGCACCTCGAGGCCAGGTAGGGCGAAGGAGATCATCTTCGTGCTGCTGGTACAGGGACACCGGGTGTCTCCTCACATGAAAACCACGTATGACAGGGTATGTTGGCTCCTCGTGGTGGCGCGCACGCCAGGCACCCTGCAGGTTGTGGTGCAGTCGTGCATTGAAGCTCGGCAAGCACAGGTACGACCCACTACATCAGGACCGGTTCAACGAGCCCTCCTGGAGTTGGAGAGCCTTGGCTGGAGGCAGGCGGATCATTGGTGGGTCTGGAATGTGCCCGGGGTGCCCGAAGAAATAGACATGACGCTCATAAATGAGGACAAATTCAAGCATATCCTGCGGGACTCCATCAGGCGGCGGGCCCTGCTCTCGCTGGAAGATCGTCGACCGCGACAATTTCAAGGCATCTTAGGGGCCCTAGACAGGGAGGCATGTCAAATCCTTCTATCAGAGGGCACATAATTTGATAAGGCGCTGCTGCGGGGCTGGCTCACAGGGGCGTTATGGACGGCTGCCAGGGCGCATGCGAGGGGCCTCAGGGCGACACCGCTGTGCCCATACTGCTCGTGGCAACAAGAAGAAGACGACGAACACATCTTGTGGGCCTGCCCAGCCTGGGGCATACATCGATCCGGTGCCTGGCGCTCGCTTATGAGAACGGCGAGGGCACTGGGGCTATCAGACCAGATCAGTAGTTGGCCCACGTGCTTACGGGTCTGTGGCTTGATGCCGGAACACCTGTCGCACGGCATCCCCAAGGGTCAGGTGCACGACTTCATGTACGGTTTTCATAGTATGGTGCTGCAAATTCTGCGGGCGCGGGCACACCGGGAAGATGTGCAGCTCTTTGACCAGCCTAAGACGAAACAAGGCAGAGGGTACCCATTCTGGCAGTTCATCGGACCGCTACCGCGGCCGGAGCACAGGGAGAAGCTGCGGATTCGCCAACCCACAGCCCAAGAGTGGCGGTGGGACTCCGACTTTCGTGACGATCTGCTACGATGGGTCAACGAGCTGGTCTGGATACCAGGGAAAGGGCAAGTCTCCTTCATGGAACTAGCAATGGACTTTGAGTGCTTCGCGGCGCGCACCCTGCCGGCCTCACCCCAGGCTGTGTATCGGGCGACTGCCCTCCCGCTACCAGAAAGGGCAAGGGTCCTAAAGTTTGCCCTAGCGACCTTGCAAAAGCTGAGCGTGGCTGGGGCCGTGCTACCAGGTGGTGTACTTACCAAATGCTCCTCCCTAGTCCCACTGGGGGCCCCCACAGTAGTGGGTGTGTCTGCTAGACCATACTTCACACGGCGCCTGGACATGCTGAAACTTCTACAAAACCTACAAGAGTACTGTGAGCTGCGCCGGACGGCTGTGCTACAAGCACCGCCCCCCTCACCGGACACGAGACGGAGAAATGCCCAACGGGCCAAGGAACGGCGGGAATCAATGGAGTCCAGCCCCAGCATCAGGGAGCGCATTCCCAAGCTCAAGTACACATCGTCTCTGCTGCCTGCTATGCACACCCCCAGGCATCTCACCGGCAGAGGAGGAGGTAAGAAGAGCACCACTTTGTTTGCGGCTGACTACTTTCCGGCACACCGCAACCCTGGAGCTCCACCTACGCGGCCCTACAGGTTGCTCCGGCCTGCCAAGCAGGCGGTCCCGCCTCCACCTGATGTAGCTGCAGTGGGCTCGAGTCCACAAGCGGCACTGCCGGCGGGGCGAGCGGCAGCGCCCAACGATTTGTCTCAGCGCGTAGATGCGCTAACTCTCCCGGATGCACCTCTAGGATGGGCTCCGCCGTCGCCGTCGCCCCCGGTGCAGATGGAATACACCTCGGAGGAAGGACCCTCTACCCCGGAGGTCTTCTCCTCGTCATCCTCGTGGGAATCTGAGCCCATCAACACCGGGGGGAGCTGCCGACGAGCGATAGCGGGGCCCCGAGGCGGCCCGGCGCGGTCCTCACCGCAACACGCAGTGCCCCGCACACGAGCTCCCAGGGCCCGATCCGTTCACCGGCCAGGGAACCCGGCGCTGAGGAAGTCACGACGAAGGGCACCACCTGCGAGAGTGCCCCGAGGGGTCAAGAGGCGGCAGTCGGTCACGGCACAACCGGGGAGCCCACGGCGCAAGCGACCCCAGCTACAGCAAGGGGATGCGCGGTCACACACGGCCCTGGAGGCCCCAGACCGCCACGGGAGCCTAGCCGGAGCCCCCCTCCCCATGTCCAGGCATGCACTCTCATACCTACAGCTCACAGGAGCTATCACTCCTGAGCGTGCGTCACGCATAGTGGTGGTAAGCACCCCAGAGGGGCAGCGCACCCCGCTACCGACACGGAGCCCGGAGCAGCCTCCACACGAAAAGAGACGCGACATCCCCCCGGGGATAGCAAGGATGTTGCAGCAGATCCGAATGCCTCAAGCACGGCCACAACCGCTACCGCCCAGAAGGGAAACACGGCCCAGCGCGCGGACTTCACGCGCCGACGCCCTGCCCACCGGCCCTCCGGCGGGGTTCAACATAATTAGCACCCCGTCTCCGCGGGTGCTGAGCAGGCCAGGGCAATTCTCGCCATCTCCGGCATGGTCGCCGGCGGTGACTTCCAGTTGGCACTCAGTGCGGCACGTGACCCCGGAGCATTGGTCGCCCGCATGCACACCAGGGGGGGGGTCTAACCGACAGCAGGATTCACCTCACCTGCCCCCTGTCCTGCTGGCGCCCCTATTTGAGAGCGCAATGTCTACCCCGCGAAGGGACAGCACTCAGAGTGCGTCTGATGAGGACGTGCAACAGTATGCCGTCCGGTGTTCTACCCCCCCCGATCTGCCCCCCACCTTGCTGGCTCCACTTTTTGAGGGCGTGATGTCTGCCTCGCGAGCGGGCAGCACTCATCGTGAGTGCGATGAAGACATGGGTCAGTATGAAGTCCAGTACTCTACCCCACCCTCCGTGGGGGAGTGCCCCCCCCCCAACCCCTTTACTCTTCCCTCTCTTCGCGGAGCACAGCGTCTCTGCACGGAATTACCTGGCATGGCCCGACAGGGCCAGGGATGGGTTCGTGACCCCCATGCACGACACTCCACCATGCTGTACAGCATGCAGGAAGGTGATCTGTCTTCCAGCAGCGCGGAGGGGCTCATGAAGCATGGACGGGCCTCACGTGAGGCAACCTAAAGGACGGAGGGGGGAGCCTCTTGTCATACAGGGCGGCAGCTCTCTAGAAACCCGCGCGACTTGCCCCTTGGGTGAGTCTGGGGCTGGAATGGGTAGAAGCCCCATGGACTATTGCTCCTTAATATGATTTCCTTCCTTTGTTGCCCAATGTCAACCATTTTTACCCATTTTCCATCTCGCATATTGAACTCTCCCCACTATTGGGACCCCGAGAAGGCAGGGGTGATGTAGCCATACATAGCCCGCGGACCTTAAGGAGTTTGTGGTACGGCCTTCATCCCCACCACATCACTGATCTCGCTCGCCATCAACAAGTGTGTCGCGTCCAAGCTCAGAATCATCACCGCCCTCCCCTTCACCCTATTCGCGGTCCCCATCACCCAAGAGACCACGGACAACGCATTCCCCGCGCTCCGAGTCAGGGAACACCTCATCCGCTTCCAAGAGCGAAGCCACGGGCACCGAAACACTCGAAGCAAGCGGACTTTACAAGGCTGAGTGGTTTGTTCATAGGGACAGTGGAGTACTAAGTTGAAGGCAGTTTCGTCATTCTCATGTGGGCTTTGCTGCTTCGCTGTGCAACCAGTCAGGTGACAGGTATTCTTGGGTGAGTATCCCGGCCTCTGCGTGCGCAGTATGCACGTGGTGCCCACGCAGTGCACACGCAGTGCGCAGGCATGGCCAGTCAGTTTGGAGGGCACCTTAAGAAATGTGTTTCCTGTGGCAAGCAAACCCATGAACTAGCACACCAGGAAACAACAGTGACCATGCAGATCACACCAGGAAATAACAGTGAGCATCCAAAACCCAACAAGAAATAATAGCGGCCATCCACAGCGAAGTAGGAGATAACGTCAACCCGGCAGTCCTTGGGCAAACCCACCTAAAAAACACCCTGGCTGCTGGGATACATTAATTTGTCAACACACAAGCGGGAACGAGTGAAAATGGTGGGAAAAGGCCACTTCGGGTCACAAGGCCGAAGCAGCCAATCTGCAACACAGTGTTTTTTTTCTGGTTTGTGTTGTTGATTGGTTGAGCCGTTGAGTGACACCGTGTTGTGAACCTTTAAAAAACATTTTAATTGCCCTGGAAAATGCATTTGAGGTCATAGGGATGTAGAAAAACAACATTTTGGGTGAAAAAAAAACAAACAAGCACAAAAAAAACGGGATTTAAAAAAAAACACCGCTTTGGGTGTCCGGGTGTCACCGGGGTGCGTGACACCCGTTTACCTCTACCTTGCTCACATGTGAGGCCTCATCCTTGTCCATGGGAATTTTGCAATGAGACCTTGGTGCAGTCAGTTTTTTGGACTGCAAGAGCCAAAACGAGCGTGCCAAAGATACTAGAGACATAATTCACGCAACACAAGCCCCAACACGTACCTCCCAAGAACCAGTCTGGTGCATTGAGCACTTGAGGCACCCTAGGGGCGTTGTGTGCGGTGCACACATGTGTGCATGCACTATGGGCGAATTCCCTGTTTTCTAGACCCCCAACAGGTAGGAAGTCCACATGCCTCAAAATCATAGCTTATGTGGTATGGAGACAGAGCAGATTGGACAAACATTCTGTAGTGTTGCGTAATTTTCAGGAGAACCCCAACAATGCCAACGCAGCCATGATTGAATGTTGTTTGGGGACAAGAATTGTTGTGGGCAATGTCAAATAAAACACTTGCTTTTGCCCCTTCAAGGTGACTATTAGTGATCCAACTAACTTATGCCGCAAAGGGCCCCCCTTAATTGATATTGAGAATTGTGTCACAGTGATACATTTTGTAGATGCCCACCCTCGCATGATCTTATGGAGAACACGAGCTGCCCATGAACCGCACACCTACATTGTGAGAGCCCCATGAATAAATGTTAGCAAGGCATTGAGGGCATATTATCCATGCAGGGCCTCAATATGCTTGATAGGTTCCAAATGTGTTGTGATTGGGTGATGTGGATAGGGAGCTTGAAGCATGCGGAGTTTTGGATGTTAGCAAATGCTCGGACCCTACTTTTGGCCCCTTTTGACAAGTTTTTGGTTCCATACTAGGTTTTTTTTAGCTTCCCATGCATTTGGGGTGTTGCACATTTGAATTGTCACCCTTTTTTTGCCCATTTTCAAACCTTTTTACCCATTTTCCATCTCGCATATTGAACCCTCCCCACTATGGGGACCCCGAGAAGGCAGAGGTGATGTAGCCATATTGATTTCTCCCCACCATGGGGACCCGAGAAGGCAGGGGTGATGGAGCCATATTGATTTCTCCCCACTATGGGGACTCCAAAAAGGTAGGGGTGATGTAGCCATATTGAACTCTTAAATAGGTGCGCATGGCGGCGCCTATAAGGGCCGCTTGCACACCGCTGTACCTTATATTGGTCGGAAAACTTTGAGTGAAGACCAACAAGAGTCTACCGATGTCCATGGCTTCTATCGTGCAAGGGTGGAGCACCTCTTTGCACCGTTGTGTCAATGGAGGATTGTCCGCAATGTTTGGACATGCTCTGCCACGGAGGTGCATGGCTATGTGCGTATTTTGCTCCACCTTACTCAGTTTTGTATTCGCACGTAGACTAGGTATCAACCCTATGGACCTTGGCATCATGTGCCTGAGTCTATGTGGGCACAGGAGGAGGCAACCATTGAGGAGAAGGAAAATGATGATGGTGTTTGTTGCCAATTGTGTGGCCACCGTCCTGGTGATATATCCGAGTGTGGCGCTTGCCACTTGAACATGTGTGCATCTTGCATGCCCCTGCATAGTTGTACTTTACAAGTCCGAGTGGGTTGTTCATAGGGACAGTGGAGTACCAAGTTGAAGGCAGTTTCATTGTTCTCATGTGGGCTTTGCTGCTTCGCCATACTACCAGACAGGTAACAGGTATTCTTGGGTGAGTATCCCGGCCTCTGCGTGCGCAGTATGCACACAGTGCAACAGCTTGGCCTTAGAGCTTCCAAAGTGGAGAGTATGGATCTAGCTTGTAGAACCCCTACCATCTCGGGGTCTTCAAAGTGGAGAGGATGGAAATGGCTACATCACCCCTGCTGTCTCAGGGCTTCCAAAGTTGAGAGGGTTGAAACGGCTGCATCACTCCATTTGTTTTGGGGTCTGCAAAGCAGAGAGGATGGAAAGGACACGCGGCAATTGTGGCAAGTTTTGCAGTATTTGTATGCGCAGTGATGTAGAGCCAAAGGAAAATGTGGGCCCGGCGGGCCTCAAGACAGTGGGTTGAAGACAGCACACCACCACCAACAACTACAGTAGTTGAGCCACAGCAACCATAAACACTACAACCCCAACAACAAACGCCACCACCAAAACCACCACAGCACCAACAGCCAGAACCACAAAACAACAACAATGGAGGCAACATGCTGCCCCTCCTACAGCAAAACACATTGGCTGGGCGGAATTCACAACAGGTACAGCCACTAGCCCTCAAGACCGGCACGAGGACACTGCTGTCATTCTGCTTTGCTGGTTTGATGGCTCAGTGTAATCCGGCTATTGTTGCTTTTATCACTTGTGCAAACTTCGACTGCATCAAAATTGTTCAACACAAACCCTGAGTCATGCATGGTCCAGGCTGGCTTGACAGGCCCGCATCCGATCACCACTTATTGTGCATCAAAGCAAAGGTATACATACACGATGGGTACACTAGAATGAGCCGTGTATGGTGCATGAGAATGAGAATGTACAGTACACAGAAAGCTGTGCACCCATGCGCCCTCCCCACCCCCCTTTTGCTTCACACCTCCTGGAAGCAAGACATTGTAGTGACTGAGATCCCTTGTTCCCACTCAACAACGAGAGCGATCCAGCGTGCAGTGCAGCGAAGCCCAGTGCTGCAGCAGCCCCTGCCGCCACTGCTGCGGCTGCGGCTGCGGCTGCGACCGCTCACGTGCAGTTGCTGAAGTCGTGCTCAAACAAGAGCCAATAGGGTGCGGTACCGGGTACAGTACATGTTTGCGTTGTTGAGATTGGTTGAGCTGTCGAGTGACACCATCCAAAACCAGAATTGCTTTTGCAAATGCATTACAGCTCATGGTGTGATGAAAGAACAACATTTTCAATTGGAAAAAAAAACAAAAGTCGTTTTTTTTGAAAGCAAAAACAGGGTTCTGGAAACCTGGACATAGACTTGGCACTTGACAAGTGATCCGTACACTTGACAAGTGATCCTTGCACTTGTCAGAGGTGTCAGCTGCGCACTATTTTTTCACCAACCCATTGCAGGTTGGCCCTCCTGTGGCTTCCTCCCCTTTTCTTCCCCCCACAGGTGTGGAATGCCACTCCCCAGCGCGCCGTAACCCTGCTTGTGTTCTTGCTTCCTTCTCAGTCCTCTCCTGTGTGTCACTGACCACTCCCCCTGAACTGGAACAGGGATAGCAGTGTTCTCTGCCCCTTAGCAAGTAGTGACCAACCGTGCCTGAATGTGATCCCCCCTCCCTCTCTGGTGCTGATAGTGTATGAAATGCAACCCGCTGATTCATCTCGGCCTTCAGTCTTCTACGTGCTCCAGTAGCACCTTGGGATGCCTACGGGCGTGGCAGTTCCTGCTGCTTTTAATGGTTTCAGATTTAGCTTGCCCTACCTACGTGTCATGTCCGCTACCACACTAAGCTGTGGCACAATTGTAGCACTGGAATGCTCTGATTCCTGATTCTGAGAGCTCTCTCGAGTGCCATTTGGTAAGAGGGCTTTGCCAGCTTACCCAGGTCTGAACCCCCCCCCCAAAATACGGTTCTGGGTACCTGGGTACCACAGAGTGTGTTGACACCCGTTTAGCGCAGGCTTGGTCCTGCTAGAGGTGGTTCCCACGGCCACGTTGGGGCCATGGGCGTCAGCTCTCCTTCACAGTCACGCCCGCCCTCCCCCTCTACCCACCGCAGGCGTTTCTGCAGCTGGCGCCCGTGAACCGATGATCGGAGCGCAACGCGGTCCCGTGCTGCTGGGCCTCGTTATGGGCATGATCCTGCAGCAGGTGCTGCACTCTGTGTTCCTGCGGGAGGCGTGCCCGGACATCCCCCCCTGCCCCGCATGCCCGGCCTGCCAGCCCCTCCCCACGGGCCTCCTCAAGGCCGCCCGGTCCGAGTGCCCGGCCTGCCCCCGGTGCCCTGACCCCGCCCCCGCCTGTCCCGAGTGTGACCCGCAGTCGTGCCCTGCGTGCCCCGAGGCCCCCGCGTGCCCCGACGCGCCGCCGTGTGAGGCCCCGGGGGCCCCGGCGGCGGGCGCGGCGCCGGAGGCCGCGAAGCCGCGGCACCTGCTGCCGCTGATCCACAGCTGCTCCTGGAACAAGGTGCTGCACAAGAAGGTCGTGAGCAATGCGGTGGTGGTGGAGGTGGGCGCGTACGACGGCACCGGCACCGTCGAGTTCGCGAAGCTCGCGAAGAAAGTGTACTCCTTCGAGCCCACGCCGGATAAGGTGTGGGGTAGGGCGGGGGGGCTGTGGAGGGGGCGTTTGGGGCGGGGCCTCGTGGGTGGGGGTCCGGCGGGGCTGAGCGAAGGCCGTGTGTCTTCCATGTGCGCCCTGCCGGTCCTGTCCGCATCGCATGATGGACAAAAATCCCCCCCCCCCTTTACCCCATGTGCCCCTGTCGGGGAAGTGACCCCGCAAGTGGAGATCCTGGGGCCCCAAAGCCGCCGTTGGGGAGGGGTCCCCCACCGCCGATACGGGGGTGTCCACTTGGATGCGCGTGACCAACGGCGACGGCAGTGGCCCTCCCCCGTGCGGACGCGACACGGAGCAGTGGAACAGGGACAGTCAGGGGGCTCCGTCGGCACAACCTCCCAAGGGAAGGGAAGGGGGAGTAGGGGGGGTTAAGGGTAGGCCAGGCAGGGGGAGGGAGGGCGCGAGGGGGTGAGAGGCTGATGGGCGCCGCCGGCTGCGGAGGGAGAGGGTTCAAGGGAAGGGCAGCGGTAAGTGGCGAGAGGCCAATGGTCGCCGCCAGCTGCAGACCAAAACACATCAAGGTGTCATACCAACCCCCCCCCCTACCCCACCCCCCGGGGGCGGGGGGTTGGAGGCCAAAACGCTTGTGTGCCTAAAATCGGCCTCAAATTTCCGGGCCCCCCTGTGCGGTCTGGTCAACATTTGAGGCGGCTGAAAAAGGCTTACTTTTTCCCGTTTCGGCCACTTATTCGACAGGGGGCGAAGAAGGCGTAGTTGAATGCGTAAAACAGCGCCTGTCAAACGGCGCATTCTGCCCAAGTGGGTGAAGGGCACATGGACCCCCGAGTCAATGCCTTTGCACAACCGGCGTGGCAGCGCCCCACCCAGGCCTCTTGGTGTAGAGGGGGTCGTTTGGACGGGGGGATCGGGGAGGGGGTGGGGACTGGGGGCTGTGGTGTGCTTTCGTGTTTGGGGGCGCCCAACGGCGCCTTCGGGGCAACGCCGGACAGTCGATGACAATGAGTAGCTTGGACAAGGGGGGTACCTACCGCCCCCATAACGCCGTCCGCATGTCAACCGCATGAGGCACGCACCACGTCTCAGGTCAACAACATCCGCGGCAAAATCAAGTCAGCCCCAGCGGACGTCCAAGGCCGCATTGAGTTCCATGCGGCCGCCGTGTCCAATCGCAGCGGGACACTGCCCCTGTTCCTGCCGAGTCGCCGGAAAGCCGGCAGCCAGTCGGACTCTCTCGTGCCGCAGCCCTGGGGCATGTCCAATACGTCCGTGAAAGTGCCCGTCGTCACTTTGGACGAGATCGTCAAGGAGCATGTCAATCTCTTGATGGTGGACACGCAGGTTGTCCCTGCGGCCCCCACCCCTACCCCTACCCCTCCACACCCCGGAGTGCTGCAGTCTGCCCCCCCCCCCCCCCAGACCCGTCACGGCTGTCCGTCAGTGCTCAATAAAATGGGTTCGGGCTGCTCGTCAGACAGGGGCCTGCCACGGAATGCGTGGTGTAGATCGCCCTCAGCAGCACACGTATTTTGTCGGTTGGTTTCTTTTTACATTGGCCTGGCTCTGCAGGCCCAGTGCGGAAAAACCGCGGCAGCAGCAGCAGTAGCAGCAGAAGCATGCGCAGCAACATCGGCGGTGGCGGCGGCGCTAGGAGCTGCAGCAGCGCCCCCGCCCCCTGCGCTGGCTCCACTCTCTTCAGTGGCCGGGAACGGGGGGTCTCAGTCACGACGGCGTCTTGCTTCCGGGGGGCGGGGGGGGCGAAGTGTCGCCAATGGTCTTCGGTGTCTCACACCCTGAATCCCTCCCAATCGCTCCCGCCCGCCGCAGCGCTCTCAAGACCCCCGAGGCCCTTCCAACACCTTCTGAGGGGACTTTAGCGCGCCGGGTGCGCGCCGGGCGCACTGGGCAAAGTTTCCCCCTATTTCCCCCCAGTTCCCCGCCCCCCCTTTTCCCAAGGGGGCGCCCTTAGCGCAGTGCAACTATTTGGGCGTCTGGCAGGGGTTATGTAGCCATATTGATTTCCCACCTCCAACCGTTTGGAGGCATGTGTCTGTATGGGATTTTCTGCCCTAGCCCTGCGTGCGAAGGGTCACACTTAGGGTGCCTGGGCGGGAGGAGGGAGCAATGTTTGGGGGTAAGGTATGGCGATGGATGGCCGGAACATTGATTTGGATGCCGGGCTCGCGCCGGGCAAACGGTACATCTCTGGCCCCGTCGGTGGTCCTCGCAGGGCAACGAGCTCAATGTCATGAACGGGGCCAAGAAGCTGCTCTCGGAGTACGGCATCGACATGATCCACACGGAGTTCTGGCCGAAGGGCATCGGGTTTGCCGGGCAGGATCCCGCGGACTACCTGAACCTCCTCTACGACCACGGCTACCGCTGCCTGGACTGCATCGACGAGGCCGGGGTGCACTCCCACGTCCGGGCCATCATGGACAAGGGGGGCATGATCCGGCTGGACTCCTTCGCCAAGTACCTGAGCACCTTCCCGGAGTTTCACATCTACAAAGATCGGGAGATGGGGGCGTGGGCGGATCTGCTGTGCATCAAAGTGTAGAGTTTGGGGGGGGGCTGAGGTCCCGGGCATAATTTCAGGTCCGTGACCACAGGCTCTATGAAAAAAAAACAGTAAAGATACCCCCCCTTCACGTGCCCTCTCTACGCTGGACCCAGTGCACAACACCTGCGCGGTTCAATGTGCCCGCAGCGCTCCCCGGTCCCGGTGGTGTATTTTGTGCCAGGATGCGGTTCCATTGGTGGTCGCATGGGGTCGCAAACCGCCGGAGGCTAGTTTTCCCCAAGAGTGATCAGGGGCCACCTCCGATGTGGAGTGTGGTTTGTTTAGGCCATGATCACCCACCTTTGGCCCCCATATGGGGGGGGGGAGGGTATGCGGGGGAGGTAGGGGGGAGGGGGTTCGTGCCGGCTATGTTTGGCCCATGTGCATCCCACAAACAATCCAGCAGCTTTGAACATGGCACATTTTGGGACTGAAAATGCTCATACGCACTGAATGTGCGTGTGGGTGGGTGAGGGGGATTAGGGGGCATCGAGGGTAGAGTAGGTTTGCCGGTTGGTATTCCGGCCCAATGGGCTTGGGTGTGTTTTGTGGAGGCGTGCCTCTGGGCTGTGTGTGTGTGTGTGTGTGTGTGTGTGTGTGTGTGTGTGTTGGGGGGGTAGGCGTGTTTTAGAGTCCTGGACGCTCTTGCGAAAGGATGGTCAAGGGGTTAGCGGGTTACGGCTGGCTAGCGCCCGGCTTTATCCCTCCCCCGTGTGTTGCGGGGGGCATAAGGGTGGAGCGTGTGTAGTGGGAGGGCGGGGGGATGCAGTTTTGTGGGGTTGTCCCACTGCCCCCGACCGACACCCTCCACACGCCCACGGGGGTGGGGGGGTCGGGGTCCATCCAATGCGTTTCAGCACTTCGATCACGAGGAAGGGGGTCTGCCGCCGGGCGGGTCGCCCGCACTCCAGCGCCGGGGCCACCGACGCGGAGCGCCTGGACCGGAACCACGTGGACTACGTCCCGGGGCACAGAAAAGCGACGCGGGATTCGAAGAGAAAGTCCGGGAGTTGCACTGCCGGGCCCGCCTGACGATACGACGGATATCCATCACGGGGGCCTGCCGTGTGGACGGTGCGGAGATGAGGCCGTGTCGTACGGCGGAGGGTGGGGCGGGGGAGGGGGGCTGAGGCTGAGCGCCTGCGGAGGCCACGGATGCGCGGCGCCGTGGGATGGGCGTGCCCCGACGGACTCAGGCGGGCAGCCGCCTTCTACTTCTGCTGCATGTCCCACCCCCGAATCGCATTCCCGCCCCCCGCCCCGCAGCTGCCCTCAAAGAACGCTTCGTTCCCGTGCGCCTACACCGCGGCACGTTCGCGACCGTCTCAAGACGTGCACGAGGCATGCGGTGATGACCGCCCACCACTCGTGCCGGGGGCAGGCCTGTGCTCAGTTGGGGAGGGGAGGGGGGGGGGGCAGGGAAGTATTAGAATGGCCATACACCGTGGGAGGAGGGGGGGTTGCCCCCCCCCCCCCCGGACCCCCCCCGTCCCTCCAGACCAAAGTGACCGTCGTGGCAAAACATTTTTGGTCCCATCCCCCCCCTCCCCCCCCTTCTAATACTTCTCTGGGGGGGGGGGGGTCAGACCTGGTTCTTAGTGAGTTCAAGGCGACTGACCCCCACTCCATCGCCCGAAGGGTGCGGCGGGGTCATAGTGAGAGCTGACCGGCATGTGGGGCTGGATGCGACTGAGGGCCGCAGCCAATGCGAAGAGGTACCCAGGGCTCCCATGGTGGCTCCCGGCCACGGCACTTGTCACCCCAGCACTCATCAGGTCCGTGAAGCGCTCGCTACCAGGGCCTCCACAGACGCTCGGCTGAACGGACACGTCGGTTTTTGCCCCCCCCCCCCCCCCCACGCCTTCCGTAGAGCCATCCGCAGAAGTCCTGACGCCGCATCTGACGCAAACTGCTCTCCATCGGCAGAGACGACGGGTTATTGTTTGGGGCCCCGTATAACACGTGTTTGAGCCGCTTTGTTGTGCTCCGGAGGGGGGGGGGGGGGGCAGGGGGGGATAGTGCACCGGTGGTGATCGGGCACATCGGAGGGCAGCTGAGGGCTGGCGTGCCTGCTCTCATGTGTGTCCCTCCAGGACATTTGGCCTTGCGGAGGGCTTATGGCCGGTGGGCCTTCCCACTGTGACCGCAGCCGTTTCTCTTTTGTCCGCGTGGTAACGGATGTCTGTCGCCAGCGTTGGCGAGTGACCGATGGCGACGGGCGTTTGACGCTGAATTGACCGACGGTGGTTAGGAATCGGGTGGCGTTGGTTGGCGATTGGGTTGGTGGGTAACTGGCTGTTCGCCGACGGCGGTTGATGGTGCAGCGACGGCAGTTAGAGCGATGAATTAGATGTAGTTTAATGTACGTGCCAGGGGGGCATTGTGTCCATCTTCTGTTCAATCCTCATTGCTAACCCCGTTCTCTGCCGCCGCCCAGGCATAACCAGCACGCGAGACACCCATGGGCTTGTTCGTAGCGAGC